>UCOK01019870.1:151159-215356 GCA_900474325.1 Synergus umbraculus
GGGGGTTTTAAACCCCCCCCCCCCCCCCCAATAGACAAATTAAAATTAAAAATTACTTTTGTTTGAAATTAAAATTTTGTGTTTTGCAGCAGTATGTTTTTAATGAAGCTAGTTTTATGCGCGAAATATCTTTCTCCTATAATTTAAATTCGTGAATAATTATTGAAAGAAATAATTAAACACATCTACAAAGGAAATTATTTTAAAGAAATGATAAAATTTTTCAAATTTTGAAAAACATATATTCCGCAAAGAAGTAAATACAATTTGGATTCATTTACGAAATACAACAGATTTTTAAATCTTTTTGGGTGCGTCTTTAAAAAGGCTTTATAAACTTGAAGGGTAGGCAACTCGTGACCTTTTCTGAAGTCATACTTGAAGCCTATAACTTCACCAGGTGAATTGCAATCTTTTTTCAATTCACCTTGCATTCTTCTGAAATTACTATCTTAAATTCCTCTTCAATTCTGTTCAAATCACCTTGCATAAGTTGAATAAGATCGATCATTTGAATTTCTTGAGAATTAGTTTCTCTAAAAAATCCTTTTGTTTCTTGAGAAAAAATGGTGCGGCTTAAACAATACTTCTTTAGCTTAACAAAAAAAGTTGTAACTTCCTAATGAGAGTAATTAGAAATATATTATGATTAATTCAAAGAATCAAATTATAATAACCTTTTTATTGGAAGCAGGGTTAAAAACAATCGAAATTAGAATAGAAAGTTTTATTTTACGATTAAAAATGATTAATACATTCTTATCTCAGATAAGTAAGCTTTCGTGCGTATTAATTACGAAGTGAAAATTGATGAGTGTGTCAAATGTAATTACTTTGCTTATCGGTCTTTCATAGAAAACAGATTCTCTCGAGGTTCATATAAAAACCAACAGTAAAAAAAAACAGAATATGAACGAATGCCTAGTTATGTTAGGTCTTTTCAACCATCAAGTTCACCAGCTGCCATTGCGTCTTGGTAGGATTTATCCTTGGAGCGATCGGGATCAAGCTTGATCATATCGTCGATTCGCAGGATTGTAATAGCCGCTTCCGTTGCGAATTTCAGTGACTTGATTTTGGAGATTGCTGGTTCGAAAACTCCAGCTTTCTTGTTATCCCTCACAGTTCCTTCGATCAAATCAAGACCAATCCTTAAAAGAAAGAAGGGATATTTTTATGTTGTCACAAATATTTAGGTAGAGATTTTAAAATAAATTGGATGGATCTTAAGGTTCAGAAAAATTAGTTTACCATTTGAGGTGAGCATGATCGACTTTAGTTTGGCTTGAATTGTGATAGGCTCTCAATTTAGCGACTAGGTCAGTTGCATCTTGAGCTGCGTTCACCGCTAGTGTTTTCGGAATTACCAATAAAGAACGCGCAAACTCAGCAATTGCGAGTTGTTCCCTAGAACTCTGTCAAAAAAAAAAAACAGAAAATGTGTTACAAGTTTTGAAATATCCTTAAATAAACTTCAAAAATAAATTTATGAATGAATTACCAGAGACGTTGCAAAGTTTTCCAAGTAAATTGAGAGGGCAGCTTCGACACAACCACCGCCAGCAACAACATTTTTGCTTTCCAAAACTCGCTTCACAACACACAAAGCATCGTGAACGGATCTTTCCATTTCATCGCAGTAGAAATCGTTTGGTCCACGCAAAATAATAGAAGCTGCTGTCCTTGCTTTGGGTCTAAAATCAATTTTGATAAATTAGAAGTAATTTCTTTTCCTTCTTTTGCTATTGTTTATTTTTAATTCTGATTTCATGCTTACCCCTTGACAAGAATAAGTTCATCATCACAAACATTTTCTTGAACGACTTCGGCAGCTTCTCCAAGATGGCTGGCATCGAAGCTTTCTTCACCTTCCATGTTAGTCAAAGAAGTTAAGAAGTGAGCACCAGTTGCTTTCGCGATTCGTTTCAAGTCAGACTTCTTACACCGACGAACTGCTATTGCTCCGGCTTCTACGAAGTACTGTAAACAATAAGAAAAAATAAATAAAAAATAATAACAAGTATCCTTTACTGAAAACATTAAACAAGTTCAAAATTGACAAAGCTCACCTTGAGGCACAAATCATCAATTCCTCCACTCAGAAAGACAACGTTCGTTCCTGCGTTAAGAATCATCTGAACACGTTCCTTGGTGATATCAGTTTCGCGTTGTCGAACGGCTTCCAGTTTCTCTGGGTCAGTAATAAGAACCTCGACTCCCAACTTCATTTTAGCTTTTTGCAAAGAGAAATCAAGGCAGGCGATTTTCGCGTTGACGATTTTCTTGGGCATCGCTTGAGAAGCGACAGTGCAGTTCAAAGCATAACCGGCGACAAAGATCGATTCCCGGGCGCTTTTTCCGTGAGCTTTTAAGACGTTTACGGCCTTTATGGGGTAGAGGTGTCCACCCTTACCATCGCTGACCTTCACTGCATTCGCAGCATCCACTACCATGTTGCCGAAGAAGTTAGCGTCACTAATTATTAATTAAGGAAAATTATTTTTTTTCTACATTAACTGACAGAAATCAAGTATTGGAAGTAATTATCAAAGTTAATTTCTTAATAGATCAATTTATAAGGTATTAAATTATGTATTTGTAAGAAATTTTCATGAAAAGGATACGCGCCAATAATTTTACTGGACATGGAAGTCTTTGCAACGTTGACTAAACAATCTCTTCCAAGTTCGTCAGAGCTGATAGTTAGATGTTCTAGTATGTACTTGCACGCTTCTCTGTAAAATTAATTTAGAAAAGAAGTGATTATTAGTAAAATCGATAGTGCAAAAAGTTTAATTTCTTCTAAGTATTATTTTGATTTACTCACTTGCAGGCTAATCTGTAACCACTGATTACAGAGGTGGGATGGATTTTTTGTTTCACGAGCTCATCCGCGTTCTTCAGCAGCTCAGATGCGACAATTACCTACAAAATAATAATGTTTTATTTGTACTTTAATTGAGAATTTAATTTAAAATAATTTATGCAGATACTTACGACAGATGTTGTTCCATCTCCAACTTCTTCATCCTGAAGCTGAGCTAGTTCGACCAAAACACGAGCGGCTGGATGTTCAACATCTAAAAGACGCAAGATGGTCGCTCCATCATTGGTAACAGTTACGTCCTATAATACATATTCATTAAAATTTTTAAAGAATAAACTACGGGAAATTTGATAAAGAATTGATTTTAATTATGATTACTTACACCAATGTCATCAACCATCATTTTGTCGAGGCCAACAGGTCCGAGGGAAGTCTTCACTATGTTAGAGATGGCCATACACGACATGACTATAAAATAATATTTTGTTAGCATTATTAAATTATACAATCTCAGTTTATGATAAAAAAATCAGACTTTTAACTATTTTTCTACGTCCTTGACAATTTCCCTGACAGAAAAGTATTAAAAATGCTAATAAATTTTCAATAATGGTATTGAAATTTTTCAAAACTCAACATTCAAAAAAACATTTTAAAAATCATAAAAATCTCTGGCAATCCTTTAAAATTCCATGAGGAATGTCAAAATCCTAATAATTCTGTACGTGTATATAAAAAGTGAATTGTCAATTTGTCGATGCGTAGTATATTAATTTGATGTGATTTGACGAGCTACGAAATGTCAAAACGTCAGGCATTCAAAAAATGAGACGATTTAAACATACAAATTTAAAGGAATTCCGGAGTTCAAATCAGAAATTCAAGAACAAAATGGAAATTTTTTAATTCATAAAAATTTTGTCTTTGCGTGACTAATAATTTCATGCGCTCCAAAAATGGTTCATTTTTAAACCGCACCTTTCTCAAATTTAACATTTTCCCCACGTATAAAAATAATTCGAGCGTAAAAACCTTAAAGGAACTACTAAATGGACTACATAAATCGACACCAAATAAAATTAATGTTTATAATATGCAATAAATCTTCGATCGAAGACAAAAAATACATAGGTTAAGTTTCTTACCATTTTGTGTTCGCACAGGAGCGCCGGATTGCCGAACACCTCCTACGACTAAAGGACTTGCTATTGTCGACATTTTTAATTATTCAGTCGTTTTTCTCACCAATAATTAAATGAAAAACGGGCTAACGAGGATGAGGTACCTCGTGTAAGAAACGCGTGAATAACAATGGAAGAGCTCGCCCTTTTCGTTTTCGTCTCTACCATTCTGTTATATCGACGAAATGGTTTTTTAATTGGTTTATTTCCGTTGTATAGATCTTCTCATTGGTGCTTGATATTGGACAAACATCGTCATCTTTTTGGCACGTGTGTGGGTGCCGGTTAATTTTTAACATAAAAAAGTTAATAACCAACAGGATTTTTATTGCAACAAGAAATTAATGTAATTTCACATTTAAAAAATCTTTCCCTTTTTGATATACGCCTATTTTATATTACATAGTTCTTCAGAAAAATAAAACAAATAATCTTCTGGAAAGATTTCAGTTTTCTGACCATATATGGTCAAGATTGTCGTATTTTTATCAAAGGAACTTTCTTTTCGTAAAAATAACACGTTAATTACACCTCTTTAAATCAACCCGTAATTCGAAGTTTTTAATGAAAAGAGTTAAAGATTAACTGTTTAAAATTGGATATATGTATAGGCTCAAATTATAAATAGGAACTATAAGTTAAAATAAGTTAGTCCACGTCCACGGTAAAACTACTTAGAAGATATTCTTAGTTAAAGATTTTTAAAACACTTATTTCAAAAAAGTAAATCAATTAAAAGTTGTATAGCTAATTTTATTATACATTATATACAAAACATCTAAGAAATTGTTCAGAGAAAGTCTTTACTTTCACCGGTACCGACCATTACATGTTCTCCTTGGGAGGACCAGGTTCTATTTTGTCTTGATTGTTTCTTTTCTCAACCATTCTACTAATGTCGGCCTTCGTGATTATTCGAAATACTCTGTAATACTCTAAAAGATTTGCTGAAACATACAATTTAAAGTAAATATGTATAATTAACAACAAACTTGTTTTCTATTTATAATTCAGAATATTTTAATTCACTTACCTACAACTTCTTTATCTAATTTATATTCCGCTGCTATACTCTCAGGATTGTATTTTTTAGGATCATTCATGTAATTTGTGAGGATTGTTTGCACTTGTTGTAAAGAACATTTACCTTCCGACACATTTTGAATTTGATAAAGATTAAAATCCTGATAATCAAACGACTTTCTACTCTTCGGTAAAGGCTTTGTTGGGTCCGATCTGTTACTCAAGTCTGCCTGAAATTAAGTGAGACATTTAATCACTTGAAAAATAATTATATTACAATTTATAATAATTTGATAACATTTTTTTACCACTGGATCCTCAGCAATAACGAATACATCTTTCAAATTTTGATATAGCTTCGTATCTTTCTTGTAATGTTTCTCCATAAATTCAGGCTCCACTACAAAATTAAAAAAATGACATTGAAACGTTTGTATAGAAAAATTAAATTGCAAAAGTGAAATAAATACATACACTCTTGAGACAGTTTTAATTGCCTTTTTGCTGACTCATATTGAGGTGCTGGAATCGGTTTTTCCATGGAAATAACTTTGTGAGCTCTTCTTTCTGCATCGATATTACGAATTGGACGTTTGATACTGTATGATATAGATCCTATGATACGTGATACTATACGATTTCCCATTGCAATAACGTTATAGATTATCTGTTATTAAAACCTGCAATTAATTTAAGAGAATTAAAGAAACTAAACGAAGACAAATTCAATGAAATTCTCGGAAATAAATTCACTATCATTTGCCGGTTTTTCGGTTCCTGTGGTTATTCATATACTTACTTTCAGAAAGTTAGGTTAAGTGGTTAAAACACTCACACATTGAAGTAAATGTGAAGTGTGATAACCTCTTTTCCTGGAATAAAATGTAACCACAAGTGTTTAACCACACAAAAAGTCACACGCTTTCTGGCTTTTTCTGTTATAAGAAGCAATAAAAAGTTAAAAACTAGTTTTTCTAAATGACCTAAATCCACTTTATTTTATTTTTATCGAGACAAAACAAAATGCCCTTTTCTGCATTATCAATTTTCAAGAAAATACATGTAGCATCAGTCGGTAAAAATGGAATTGATCGATACAGTAGGAATTTGTTGCTTAGGTAGATCACTGTTATTAACCTATTTCGGTTTCTATTTTCTGTTTGATTCTTTATCTTGTCTGAAGACTTTTAATAACAATTGTACAGTAATATATGTCACACAAATCTCTTAGATCAGTTTGCTAATTATATTCTATATCTTAAGTTCATATTCCTTCGTAAAATTCAAATTCAAAAACACAAGTGTAAATCATTTAATCTTCGCGCGCTTTTTTACCCTAAGTTTTTAATAAATAATTTCCCATTTTCTTCGAGTTTCTTGTTTTGAACAAATACAAAAAACAATATTTTATTCACAACCATAATTACCTTACCAGTGGAAAAATCTTTAAGCAATTTCGCACTTTGGATTTCGTGAGGACCGTAAATTACGAAAAAGAGTGTGTCAAGTCGGTTCAGGAATGTGGCACTTCAAAATGGCTGCCAGTTACTTTAGTAATTTACGGCTGTATCTTTCTTTGTTGTCGCTCGTGCAATCGTGACCGGGAATCAGCAATTGAATTGTTTCGGAAAATCGGGAAATAGTGGAGTTATCATTTAGTAGAAGTCTTATGTGCGACGTGGGAACTCAAGAAAAAAGTGAGAACGGAATATGCTCGCGAACTACACAACTGGCATCACCGTTCTTTCTTGGATAAGGAATTTCCTTGAGTAGAGTCCAGCTGCACCCTAAGATTCTTTTGATATATTGCAGTTCTCAAATTGTTGAGGCCAAGAATCCTTTTTTCAAACCTGTGTTGTGTATAGGTTAGTTTTCGTGTTGCCTCGAATTCTGCACAAGGCTGCAGAAAGTGTCTCAATTTTGTTCTCCTTGGAGCTGATGTTTTCCGTTTTTTCCACGACTTCTTTTTGAAAACATGTCCCGGGTGAAAATTGCCTATTTCGTTTCTAAGACTGATTGAAATAATGTATATCTTAGGTCCTGGAGATAAAAGTATCTTGGCTCAAGAATGTGGTCAATTTTGTATCGTGTCAGTGACTTCTAAATTATTTTGTGCTGATTGTGCCTTCGAGGATTCCTTGGAGCTCGTGCCTTGATAGATTTTTTTGAAAGTGCCCTTAATTCCGGTATTTTATTGTTTTTCTGTTTGCTGGAATCTAGATTGTTCAAGTTTTTTGGTTAATTATGACTGCTGGGAGAATCTTAAGAATCTACCAATATTGGAGACAGCCAACGTCCTAGAATTATTTCGTAAGTTTCATATTCTATTTTTTAGTTGTACAGGTTAAGGACTGGTATTTGGCTATTTAAAAACGAAATCAGTCTTCCAATTAAACTACTTTTATGACTGTTTGATACTATTTTAGCACCAGAATTCTTCCTTAATGTTTGTTAAAAGTTTAATGTTTGAAAAAGATAATTGCGAATTCTGTGAGAGAGATTCATTGTGTTGACAAATTTTATTATTATTTTGATTTTTGTTTTGTCTGTAGTTAATAAACAGTTGATCGCTGCATTTAAAAAATATATATATGAGAATACTACTGGAGTAAAATATTGACATAATTAGTATTTACACACATGAAAGAATTTAATGTATTTTGAATAATTTGAAACTACTTTGTTCTTTACTTCGCAATGTTTTGTATACATAAATAACTCACGGAATTTACATTTTAACAAAAAAGAATTAAAAATGCATAATACGTATTAAATACAAACAATCAGCGATGAATCATTGCAATTTAGTAAAACAGTAAAATTAAATAAAAAATAATTGTATTGTACTATAAATATTACATTTTTCTACGAAGCTAGTATAGTATGTATTCTCATTAAAATTCCAGTCGTTTATACATTTGCACTTATGTATAGTTTTAGTACGTTTTAAAATAGTAATTAGTGTTTATCTTTTCAAGTTGAATAGTTCATAATTCTTTAATTTTTTAACGGTTCAATTTGAAAGTATCTAATATGGAATACTTTCCAATTTTAAATCAATTTTATTAGAGAATTTCCTTAAATGGAATTCCATAAGTACTTGGAGTAAATTCCAAGAAATATTTATTAAATACCTAGACTGATTCTAAGGAATGTATTTTACTCAAATTTCATAGACTAGGAATGACAGGACGATTCCTTAAAAATTCCAGTGAACTTCCATATAAGTTTGATAGGAAATCCGGACAAATTTTTGTGGAATGCTTTCTTGGGAAATTTCACATAATGTTAATACGTGGAAGCTAAAATCTTGACATTTTAAATCAATATTTAGAATTATTATCAACAATTTCTGCTGATTGATTTCCTTAACGTTATTTAACTGGAATTTTGTGGTTCAAATACTTTTTTCAAGAAATTTGTAAATTATTTAAAATAATCATCTCTGGATGATAAATCTGTTAATTTCATTGTTTTGAAACTTATTCTTCGCACACGATAACGTATTTTATGTTATTACTTGCGAGATATGTTGCATCAACCAATTAGAAATGATTGGAAGGTAGCAAGTGGAATCATAATTCTCAGTGATATCTAATAAATCGAATTTTCCAATTCCATGAAAAAAAGCGCTCTCCCTACTTTTAAGATTTTAATAGCACGAGTTATTGATCTTACTCATCCATAAAATATGTTCCTCTTACGTGATCATAAACTTAACGCAGTAGAACTAGACTTTTTTATATTCGTATGAAGTAAGATAAAAGTAGTATTTCATTAAGTATAACAGGAATACCGGCGTAAATTAAATGAAAATACAAATAGAGATAATGTTGATAGGTTCCTTTATTACTGAACTTAAAAAACACTATTGTTAACTCATGTTTCTATTTCTAAGGATTAAGTGTGTTATGTATACTAGAAAAGTAAGAATGAACACAACCGACTTTAATAATTAAAATCCATTGATTTATTAATTTTTAAAAATAACAATTATATTCTTCTACTAAATATGTTTGTAAATATTACTGGTTATAGATAAAAGAAACATTCCTATTTAACTTGATTATTGATTGTCAGTGAATGTTATCAAAGAATAAATAATAATAAATACTTTTTTTTATATTTTAGGCCACTTTATGTCACAGGTGGATTGGAGCTAGGTCCCAGAGGGCCTAGCATGGGCCACTATGAATCCACCTGTGGTCAGCAAGTCAAGCACTCGTGGCTCAGGATACCATCAGAAGGCACTAGCTGAGATCCGTAACTCTCTTCTGCCATTCGCAAATATTGGTACGTTGAAAATTCATTTATTAAAAAAACCATCTCAAAAACTAATAAAATCTTCAGAAAAAAAGTGAAATTTATTATTTTTAGGAGGAACAGGTGAAGTTGGTTCCAGTGCTGCAAGTACCATCTCCACTCTTTCTACAACCAGCGGGATCAGCTCAGCATCAGGTCTTAGTGGTCTCTCATGTGCTTCTGGTTCAGCGGGAGATAAAAGCGAACAACGGCAAGCCTTAGCACAACTTCTAGCCATGGGTTATCCCGAGGTACTTACAAAATTTTCTACATAATCATAAAAAACTCCTTTTATCCTCGAGATTTAAAATGAACAAATCCACTTTTAGGAAATTGGTTTGCGAGCCTTGAAGATGGGAGGCTGGCGACTGGACCAAGCCGTCGAGTTCTTGAAGCAAGCACAATGCGAATCTCTGAACGGCTTAAGCAAACTAAACACGAAGCTCATCAGAAAACCAAGCCTCGAACGAGAGTTAAGTCTGCAACGTGGAAGTCCTGCACTCGACAGCGGAGCTGGAAGTTCTCGATCCGACAGTCCTCGCCTTGCAGAACTGAGTCCCCATCCTCAGCTAAGTCGGCAGTACTCGCCTAGTAGTTTCGTGGAACCTCCACCTCCGCCTCCACCCAGATGTAGCTCCACACCTCCGCCTCCGCCTCCACCTCACGGTCCTTACTTTCAACCCAACGTCCCTACCAACATGCAACAAATGCTCAAGCGAATGTCGCCCGCGCCTGTTGTGCCAAGCCGACCTCCAGCCGCAACTCCCGGAAGCTCCGGATCAAACTCTGGCTCTATAAATCCTCCCCAAAGAGGCACGAGTCCAGTTGCAAACTCCAACACAACATCCAATGGCCGCCAGCCCATGATCGTTCAAAATGGACCTCAGGTCCAGCAACAACTCACCCAGCAGATGCAAGCTCTCAGCATCTATCAATCATCAAACAGCAATTCTAGCACTCAAGTCGAACCTCCACCGCCTTATCCGATCGTTCCATCCTCTTCATCAGGGCCAGTTCAACCACCTTCCTACAGTGCTTCTATGCAGAATCGACAGAGCCCCACTCAGTCACAACAAGACTACCGGAAAAGCCCTTCTTCTGGGATTTACTCGGGCCCAACATCAGCCGGATCGCCCAGTCCAATCACAGTTCCAGCTGCCTCGCCGACTGCTCAGAATTCCATGGCGAGGCCAACTCCTCTGCAGGCCTGGGGAGCTCGGCAAGCAAAGACGCAACCGCCTGTAATCATGCAGTCTGTGAAAAGTACGCAGGTTCAAAAACCTGTTTTGCAAACTGCGATCGCACCCACATCGCCTCAGCCCATTAGCACCAGTAACACACCACCACCACCTCCTTCCTATGCTTCCTCCATTCAGCAGAAGCAACAGCAACAACAACAACCACCGCCTGCTTATCCTCCCGTTAATAATGGAACATCTTCGACCGGGTCGGTTATTGGAGTCACAGTTGGAGTTCCAACTACAGAACCTCCGAGTTATGCAACGACAATGCAAGCTTTGGCTGCACAGAGGGGCATTCATCATCCTCTTCCACCACCTCCTTACGGATTGTCCACTGAGGATTCTTGTGGTATTTCCACGGAAAGTGGGGCTGCTCCCAGGACTTCTCCTGTTGCAAGTCATCCACCTTTGCAGAGGAAATACTCGCCAGCTGAAGGATGCCAGCATCCCGAGACTCCACCGTTGCCACCAACTGCCTCGACCTCTGTTTCGTCGAGGAATAATAATCACCAAGGTCCTGAAGGCGCGAAGGGAAATTCGACACCAGCGTCGTATAAGATTAAGCATCAGAGTCCGATTCCAGAACGGAAGCATATGAGCAAAGAGAAGGAGGAGGAACGTAGGGACTGCAAAGTTCGTAACTATTCGCCTCAGGCGTTCAAGTTTTTCATGGAGCAACATGTGGAGAATGTTCTCAAGTCGCATTCTCAGAGGATGTTCAGAAGATTGCAACTTGAAACGGAGATGTCGAAAATTGGATTGAGCGAGGAAGCTCAGTGCCAAATGAGGAAGATGCTTTCGCAGAAGGAGTCGAATTATATTAGGTTAAAGAGAGCGAAGATGGATAAGAGTATGTTCACGAAGATCAAGCCGATTGGTGTTGGAGCTTTTGGAGAAGTGACGCTTGTTAGGAAATTGGACACTAATCAGTTTTATGCAATGAAAACTCTGCGAAAGGCAGACGTCTTGAATCGGAATCAAGTCGCTCATGTGAAAGCGGAAAGAGATATTCTGGCTGAAGCGGATAACGAGTGGGTTGTAAAGCTTTACTATTCGTTTCAGGATAAAGATAATCTCTATTTTGTGATGGATTATATTCCCGGTGGTGACTTAATGTCGCTGCTGATCAAGTTTGGGATTTTTAAGGAACCGCTAGCGAGGTTTTATATTGCGGAGTTGACTTGTGCGGTGGAGAGTGTTCATAAAATGGGATTTATCCATAGGGATATCAAACCTGATAATATTCTGATTGATCGAGATGGGCATATTAAGCTGACGGACTTTGGGCTGTGCACCGGATTCCGCTGGACGCATAACTCGAAATATTATCAGCAAAATGGTAAGCTTGGGTTTTATGAGATTGTTAGAATCAGAATTATTTTTTCACGTTTTGATTTGCTTTGATTGGATTTGTTGCAGGCCATGGAAAGCAGGATTCAATGGACCCAGCAGAAGATTGGAATAATGAGTGTAGGTGTATTCAGTCGAAACCTTTGGAAAGAAGAAGACACAGAGAGCATCAACGATGTTTGGCTCATTCCCTAGTCGGTACACCAAACTACATCGCTCCTGAAGTATTGCAGCGTACGGGCTACACTCAATTGTGTGATTGGTGGAGCGTTGGGGTCATTTTGTACGAAATGTTGGTTGGTTCTCCACCTTTCTTGGCTAACACGCCTGCTGAAACTCAATATAAGGTTTGTTGATTTTGTTGTTTTTTGTTTCTATCTATTGCTTCATGCTCAAAACTTTGACTTGTGGCCACCCTGAGTATGAATTCTCAGATTAATTATAATTTTTTATTTCTTCTTAGGTAATTAACTGGGAAACGACTCTTCACATCCCGAAACAGGCAAATCTCTCTCCAGAAGGTATGGACTTGATCCTGAAGCTTTGCGTTGGTGCAGATCGTCGACTCGGTAAGAACGCGGACGAGGTAAAAAGTCATCCATTTTTCTCTAGCATTGACTTTGAAAAAGGCCTTCGACGTCAGGTAGCGCCTCACATACCTCGAATACAATATCCCACTGACACGAGTAATTTCGATCCCGTGGATCCTGATAAATTGCGGAATTCAGAAACCTCTGAATCCAACAAGTCCGACGAGCACTTGGATAATGGAAAGCCCTTTCACGGCTTCTTTGAGTTCACCTTTAGACGTTTTTTTGACGATGGTGGTGGTCCTGCTTATCCTAGTCGAATAAGCTTGGATGACAATGACAACCAGGGCCCTGTTTATGTATGACATTAGGCTTTAAAGCGAACCTCGTAAGACTCGCGTATTAACGTCACATCTTGTCTTAAGGTCGCTTCCAAAGGAATGCATCTGTTCTTTGAGAAAATTGACTTCGTACGGATTAATGTAAAATTTTAGACTCTTTATTCCACACATAATTACCTCTAATTTTTAATTTTCCTTACAAAAGGGAACAATTGTGTGAGGTTTTTTTCATGTGAAATGAAGAGTATAATTGCCATATTTTAAGTTTCTCAATCGTGAAGTCGAACTTAGTCGCTAGATTTCATATTCAAGATCGGTTGTTGCCATTGTCAGTGCATTTCCTAATTTTTTTTTCGTTGAGGGTCTTGCGTGTAGTTCGCTTGGGAATGAAGCAGTCTTTGAAGCCGTCGATTAAACATAAAATATCGTTGCATAATTCGTAATGCATAACTTCGATTACCAAACAAATCTCTTTTTATGAATATTCATAGAATTTCATAACTTTTTTATATTTAAGATAAATATGGAGATACACGATAGTTTTATGACGAAAAGTGCGATAAAATTTTATTTAGGACGGTCTAGTCGTCTTTCCAAAACTGTGACACCTTTGAGGTTTATAATATTTGTTTTCTTTTAAGATCTAAGTCTAAATTAAATAATTTATCTGGGATAATTTAAAATTCGAATACAAATTTCTATGCTTATTTTCTTTATCGAGATTGGCCACTATAATATATAAATTATTAATTTTTTAAATTATAAATTAAAAGTGATTGATACTCTGGTTAGTTCAGGAAAACCTTGGAATGTTTTCAAAGATTTGAATGGTTTACTTTACATTAATTGAAAGAGTTGAAGAATTGTTTGACAATTGAAAAAAGACATTTTTGGACCACCCATTTCGTAAATCTCAAAAGTAAATGCGGCGGGTTGAAGATAGAGTGAAAAAAAAGAAAAAAAAACGAAAACAATTATCGATGGCTGAACAAAGTTAGTGAAATATATTTTTACAGATATTTTGCTTGCCATTTTCATTTGTTCGAATCGGCTTTCAAATTGTTTAAAGTATGTTTCAGCAAGTACTGTGATATTGCAGATAAATAGTGTAATGCGGCTAATAACCATATCGGTCCTATTTAACGTTTTTTTTTTATATCAAGCGATATGTTTATTATACTATTATATATTTATATATTATACATGTATATATAAATATATAAATATATTGTGAAAATTTTCATGAACGGATGTAATGTGTTCATTGCGTATTATCTAAACATTTTGTAATGCTGATTAATTATAAACGGTACTCTGAGCGACATTAGTTAAAGAATCAATTAATTATCTGTCACAAACACACTGCGTTTCATTGGTAAAACCGATAAAATTTGCACAAAACTCCGTTTCGAAAAGCGTAGTTAGATCGAATATAGCGAAATAAGAATGAAAGAAAAAAAATGAATGGAAGAAAACGTTTAGATTTAGAACGAAAATTGGATATACTCCCGAGATAAGATATTAATATTTATTTTAGTCATTTACAATTTAGTTTCGACTCGTGGTGTGAGAGATACTTGGTCGAATTATTTTAATAATCTTAGCAAGATCATTGCTTCGCGGATAAAAAAAAAGTGCCTTTTAAGAATATTTTAAGAAAGGAATAGTCAGGTATTCTCAAAGATATTCTAATTATCTATTCTTTTGACTGCCGTTTCGTATATTATACCGTTTTCCGACCCTCGAGTGCCTTCTTTCGAATATTATAATATAATCATATCATTCGATCGTTAGAAAAAGGAAAAAACTATCACTTCGTTGTATGTACTATGTACAAAATAAGAAGTTTAAAAAATCGATTTATATTATCTTAGATACGCTGTTAAACCATCCAAGTTGACAGGAAAGAAAAAAAACCTTATTATTTTTAAATATCATTTATATTCCTACGAGGTTACAAATAACGTTTAACTAATTATTTCCTGCGAACTTAAATGAAAAGTATCACTAATCTTACTTTCTATTCTAAGATAATGTACAATAAAAACACGTATTTAACCATTTATCTGCGGAAATAAATAGGTAGCGAACTACTCGAAAAGGATTATAGTTGCTTTAAAAGTAGATCTCGTCTCGCCACAACTTCTGTCACGCGAAATCATATCAACGAAATCTCAAATTTTTAAATATTTTTCACTTGATCTGGTAAATAGTTTCTTGAAGAAAATAATCTCTTGCAAAGATCTTAGACGAATTTTTATTTTTTCGCCAAATTACATTTTACAGTAAATTTGTTTAAATAGAGTGCATTTTTTATAATGTTGCAAGAGAATCTTCTTTTATGTGAAACGAATTTTTATTGATTATATTGATTATTTTATTTGCATTTACGTGACTAAAGCAAACGTTCGAAACGTTTAATCAATGATTATTTAAAATTGAAGGAAATTTGTTTGACGAATTTGCATTTGCTTTGAATATAAGTCAGACTTATTACTGTATATAGAATATTTATTTGTCTCTCGTTTATAAAGAAATTAATTAGGGTTTGGAAACAGCAAATCAGTTAGAAAAATCAATCATTCTTAACCGTACAATTTCCTTTTGCAAATCGCGAGCATTTCATTATAGTTGTGAAAGGAAGATCATTTATTTTGTTATTAATTTATCTTTTATGTGCCTCGTTCAGACATGACTTATAGATTTTTTTCACTATACAAAGAAACATACTCAATTTTTGTTTATATTGTCGCATATATAAATCTGAACCGATGGAACTTTATAAAAGCCTTTATTTTATGGAAATAAGGTTTTTTATTGTGCACTGAGTATGTTGGCGAAAATTCAGTTAATCGTAAGTCCTATTAATAAAGTAATATGCAGCAGTGTTTGTTAATAAGCGGAGATGATACAGAGCTCAGTTTAGGAAATACAATACCATTGCGAATCGATGGTGCTCGTTCGCTTATTCAGAGCATCAAACTAGTAATTCAGTTCATATTATGTAATAGATCCCATTCCCCTTGAAATGCCCTCGTAATGCTATAGAGATCTGTTTTTTTTTATTTTGCTATTACTTGTATGTTAAAATGAATTCGACCGACGTGTACATTTTGTAATATCTCTTTTTTTTTCTCTTTGTAATTAAACTTTACAGAAGCTAGCGCGACGTAAGTTTAGTTTTTTAAAGCACTATTATAATATATATGGAACATATGTACATATTTTGGATGAGTGTTCTAAATTAAAAGTATGTTCAATGCTTATTTAGCGTGTTTTTATTTTAGGACCATTTTGGGCTTTATTTTAAATCTTATTTAAAATTATTACACGAATTAAGTGTTTTTAATTCTTTGTTATCAAATATACTTATCAAGAAAACACTATTTTTAGTAGACGTATCAATTCACCGTAAAGAATCTTGTATTTTTTGCGAAATTTTTCTCTATTTCAATTAATTAATAATTAATAGGTATTTAAGGATGTTGGGGCCAAGTTCTAATATAAAAATTCGATTTCTTCATTTTACTTAACAAATATTAATACTTTTAAGGGATAATCGAGTGCGACTGCGTAGAGCAAAAATATTTGTGGGGAAACCCATCATCTGCATTATCTGGAGAGAATGTTTGCATAAAACCGAGGCAATTTTCCAGCGCGTGCAGTTGATCAATAAATAAGGATTCGTACAACGTGCGCACAAGTTCATGCACTGACAAGTTCATACATTTCTATTTTTGAAAGATGAAATTAAATATGACAGCAGTCATAAAAACATTACCCTATAGGGTATTTTTTAATGTGGTCATGTTAAGTTTTGGATATGCTGTCATCGTTTCTTCTGTTCAGTCATGGGTAAGTAATATTTAAATAAATAATAATTGAATAATTCATCCCTAACAGAAAAAAAAGAAATCTATCAAATTTGGATTGCTCTACATTTACAATTGTTCAATTTTACACGTTTGAAGGCTTGAATTGTAAATTTGGAATGTCTAGATATCCAATACTTTGTTATCTTTGAGAATATAATATGTACTAAATTTGGAAATCCCATTATTACTACATAATAAGATAAATTACGTTTTAATTTTAAAAAATCCCGGATTATCCCATTAGCACTGATAAGAAGATTAAGTCCCATGATGAATCAATTAAATCAAGCGATTTGTATTTTCGAATACATAATTAGAAGTTTTCAGATTCTAATCTCTGATTTTTATTTTTCAGTTCTACGAGGTGCAATATGAGAACAAGAGGGACGGTGAAAAAAGTAGAATCATCTTCGACTTGGCATTTGTAATTTGCAGCCTAATGGCTCCATCGTACGTGACCTTATCAGGAACAAGGATGTCAATTTTTACCAGCTATAACTGTCATATCTTCTACATCAGCTCCTTCCTCTGGCCTCAAGCAAAATTGATGTATTCAGCCTCTGCAGTCCTTGGCCTTGGAGCAGCCTTGGTTTTTGTAGTTCAAGGTCAATGCCTTACTGAATACAACAATCCATTAACATTTCATCGTCCTGCCTCGATTTTCTGGTTTATTTACCAATTATTCCTCATTCTTTGTGACTCTGTAAGAAAATTCCTTTCATTCGAAGTTTACGACAGTGAAAACTTGATAGTATCTCCTTCATCGTATTTTAGAGTTTTTCTCTTATTCATCATAGTCAGCATCACCATCGGTTTGACACTTCAGGAACCTCAGAGGGAATATTCTTCTGGAGGCCTGGAGTGCATTCCTAATAGAAAGATCAATGAATTCCAAGATCCACTTGAAGAAGAATTCTACGCAGGCTGGAAACCTTTCAAAGACTTCCTGGGACTTATTGTCAGCACGAGAATGCTTCATCTCTCATTTATGTTGGTCTTTGCTGGACTGATAAAAAATCTTCGGTTTTTTAAATATGGTGATGATGAGACTAATGAGATGTCTCATTTTTATGTTCGAATTGTAGGAGAAATATGTGGGGCGTTATTTTCTTATGTCTTCTACAGATTTCGTAATAAGAAAGGAGATTCTACGACGATGATCGACATTATAGGATTTGTGATGCTAATGTCTTCCTTTAGTTTCATCTTCTTCATCGGTCTGCAAAATATGGATAATTTATGGGTGAGATCAAATTTCTTATAAGTTTAAGGGTGTTGGAGCCAAGTTCTAATCTAAAAATTCGATTTCTTCATTTTACTCAACAAATATTAAATTTGCAATTTTTTCCCTCTATAGGATTAATCAATTTTTAACTACAATTATGCGTACAGAGCGAAAAAATATTTATCTATTATTTTAGTTGAGTAAAATGGAGAATGGAATTTTGAGCTTAACACTTGGGCCCAACGCCCTTAAACTTCAAATAATGAGAAATATTTTATGAAAATTAACATTATTTTAATTACAGGAAAATGTGGAGGGTTTATCATCTGGAAAGCTATATTACTACAGGTACATGGCAATTATAGAAAGATTTTTATTCGGATTTGGAGATGCCTACTTGAACATTCAAATTTATTCTCTTCTCGGTGCCCTTTTTCCGAAAAAATCTGCTTCAGCTTTTGCCCTTGCTGGATTATATTATTGGGTTGGCTACTCGTGTATAGACTATTATATATCAGGATGGCAACTTCATTCACAATTAATTTTCTTCTTTGTATTTGGAACGCTGGCATTCATATCTATTCTCCGCGTCGAAATTCATTACGTGAATAGAACATCAGATGATGAGGATAAAAAAGAATCTCGGCAGTCGAAAAAAGCTGAAATGTTAAAACGTGCCACAGACCTTTCAACGGAAATAAAAATGATGAATGCTGCATTATTCAATAATATGGAAAAACGAGAGGAAATACTTCAGAAGTCGGTTTCTGTTGACGTTCCAGAAGTAGAGATTATTAGTGAAAAGTAAGAAGGATTTTAATTTTGATTAGCAGTGAATCCTTTTTTAAAATTTTAAAGGCTTCAAACGTTATTTTTAAAGAAATTCAAGGATTTACTACTTCTGAATTTGCTGAATTCAGAAATTTTCACACTTTAAAATAATCGAAAGATTCAAGTTATTATTATTTAAGTGTATTCCTCGAAGGGCCAAAACTATCGCAATTTAAATGAGAAAGGATAAAGGAAAGGATAGTAATTTTATAAAATCTTGTTTTTATATAGACAATTATTTCTCATTCTACGATGAAAATAATAATTATTGACCTAAAAAAGCATTTTTAATAAAAAATCAAAGTAACGTAAATATACTTTTAAAATCTGAAGCTCAAATACTTTTATATTATCTTATAATTAGTAATTTAATTAACAAATAATTATACTTGTATATGTAAGAAAACAAGTCTGAGGTAAAATACTCGAAAAACTTTGAATGAATTTATTTTATCTAAAACGGCTTTGATTGTGATTATAACAATTGTAAAATTAAGGTTTTTATAAGAAGCTTATCATAATTCATAATCTTCCAATCAAACTTTCCGTTTTTGGAAAACAATTAGGATGAGACATTTTGTAAAAGATGGAATATTTATATTTTACAAATATTTTTTTAAGTCCTCGAAATAATTTTGCGTATTCAAAAAGTATAAAAGTGTAATTTTGGCCATATCGACTGGAAGTCTATGGATACAATTTAGTGTCAATTTTTGATATATAAATATATTTACATAAAAAATTTACTACTTATCTCGTGAATGACTGTATGGATATTATCATGAATATTCCCTAATTGACATAATAAACTACATTTATTGAATTGGTGGCTATTTGTGTATAAAATAGTTAAAAATTCAGTGTGCCTATGAATGTTAATCGTATCAGACAAATGTATGAAGTATGAAATACATTCATATTTTAAAATCTGATTTTTCTTTAAATTATTCATAAAATATCTATTCTGAAAATAAAAAAATGTATTCCCGCCACAAATTTGAATTTTAATAGTTTCCAAAGGTGACCACGGTGTCGCCCTTGTTCCGGCGCAACGCGCATGCGTCTAACCTCACGACTCTTGAGTCAAATAACCATCCAAGAACCACTCAATTTTCCTACAATACAATTAAAATCCATGAAATACAAAATAATTACAACAATTATTTCCCGACTCAAAATCAAGAACCACCTCACAATTATTCTGATAGTTCAAAATTTCAAATATATTTTGTCTTGACTTCGTTTTTTAGAGTGACGCCGCAGCCATGTTTGTTTTAGTTTCGGGGGATGAAAAGTGATCGCGAGAGTGTCGTTTAAATAAAGTTTTGATATATTGCAGATTGCTATCCTTCTTGGACGTCTGACAGCGGCACAGGCGGACTTTAAGGAATGGTGAGCAATTGAATGAATTATGTTAATTGTGATACTTCCTTCAAGTGTGGAGTTTTCGCGCGAATTTTCGGGTTTCAGGGTCGTTGGGTGCCGCCGCCACCGTACTTTCAAACTTTCGATCGATTCCAAAGCGGTCGGAACGCCAAATCAATCATCTTATTTTAATGTTCGTTATTTTTCTCGCAAACTCAATCCTGAGATTAATGTCTGGCTCATACAGTCCTTTTGTTTCCTTATATTCTGTAAATCAAGTCACGCGAAAACGTTCAGCGGCATCGCGAACAGAGCATAGGACACAAATCGATATACACACTTACAGACTACATACACCAACAAACCGGTTTGTTGTGTGGTGTTATGTTGAGCACCGTCGATCTGATACGCCCCGTTTTTACTCTGATCGACATTTTTCCCGCGCGAATCTACCAACAATCGCGATTTCTGAATCGGTATTTTTTATTTGCTTTTTTAGCAAATTTAATCTGTTAAGAAATGCGCTTTTAAGTAGGATTTAATTGATGCTTGCTGGCGATTTAAATTTTTGTGAATCATTGGATGACGTTTTTACGACGTTTACATTTACAGGGTCTATTGACATCCAATTTGGTAACAAAGTCAAATCAATGGATTTGAAATAACTTTTTTAGACGAAGTGAAAAATAATGGATACATAAAAATAAAAATTCATAGTATAATTTATACTGAGAAACTGGAAACAATTTTTTAAGATTTATCTTAGAAATCTCAAAATAAAAGGGCACCTATTTTAAAAAATATGTAAAAATTTAAAAAACAATACAAATCTGAAAGGGAGTTTACAAACAAAACTTTAAATAGTTTCTTGCAGTTTCATATTGATTTTATCAACACATTAAAGAATAATCTAGATCTTTACGGTATGTAAATTCATCTTTCAAGCCTTACATAACACTTTTTTTTGGTATAGGGGTGTAAAAATTTGAGTATCGTTTTAAAATTAAAAAGCTGATATTTAAAGATTGTGATTATACATAATTATAAGTTCTGTTTTTAAACCAACAATTAAAAATGCATAAGAGTATATACTAATAATTTCATAATTCAGATCGAGTTGATATTTCCTATTGCAAGCTATTTTACTGACGTTTATTTTTGGAATTTCTGTATAACTTATTCACCTTACTTGCGAGTAATGGTTATTTGCTAAAAATAGAATATAGAATTCCACTGATTCGGGTCTAATGCTTACTAGACTGGGTATAATTCTCGTTTAAAGAAATTTGTCAAAATTGACAGTCGAATAATGCGTATTATTACTACACTATTTTGACACCTCTGAATATATTCTATACTTATTACTTAGTATCAAAAAATAAATATGTAATTGTAAACATTTTGTACTAATTAAGTACATAATAATCCTAGGAGTATTTTATCACTTACTAAAAAGAAAAATATTGCAGAATAATTTAGCCAACAACTAAATTATTACTCACTAAATTAGAATTAGGGAACGGAATCCTTTAAGTACGAATAGTTTAAAATTGAAATAGAATTGAATTTGAAACTATATTTAAAGTATTATAGAAGCAACCGGTGTTTTTTTATTTAGAATTCCAAGACACAATATCTGGAAAATTGCCAATGTTTAAGTTTCCAGAGAGAAAAATCTTTATAAATTTAAACTTCAAGTTGGACAATTTTTTAGCGGAATAAGTGTTGATCTCTATTCCTTTTTTTTTTTTTTTTTTTTGTTATTTAACATGTTTAATGAATTGTGCTTTCAGGGTATTTGAAAGAAGTTTGAGATGTGGCTCAGAAGTGAGCATGTAAGCCGAAGGCTGCGGGGCCGTTTGGGAACCAAATGTGTGCCGGCTGGACCTAAGGTGACAAGAAGGAGAGTTCAAACTGGAGCTGTTAGAAAAGTACCAGCCGTCAACAACAGTAGTCAACGTGTAAACACTTCCAGTAGATGCGGCAGATTATCTCGTTGGAGACGACGTTCACCAAATTTTCTTAAAGAGGTACATATCTTTCAATAAACTTTAAATTCAATTTTTTCTTCAATTAAAAATGATTTTATAATACAATAATCATATTTAATAATCAGGCTTGCAAGGAAAATGTTTTACACTTTGCTAAATCCGCTCCAATCAGACGTGAGAGAGGACCTCGTCGAAGAAAATGTATAAAGCGATCAATGGTTACATCTACTCCCTTACATCGTTGTACAACAAAAGAAGTAATTATTTTAAGACCATATTTTTAATTTTGAAAGTTCCTCTTTCAGTACTCTTACTCTAAATGATTTACATATTTATCTTTTAGCCATCGAAATCAACAAAACTATCAAAAGCAGCTGATGAATCCAAGGAAAATTGGAATCTCTCCACGTTATCAGTTTATCCTTCAGAACTAAGCGTTACAGAATCTGCGAGTTCGCCTTCGTCTCAAGATACAAAGCAAACTTCAAGCGTTCCATCTTTAACTGAACTTATGCCGTCTTCAACCGAAGAACCACATTCCGACCTTTCATACCTATTGGACGAAGAGGGGAACAGAACTTCTGGTATGTATATTCCATTTTAAATCGCAAGTTTAGTTTAAATCTTTAAAAAAAATGATCACATTTTGTGCTAACAACGCTTCATATTTACAGAATTACTTTCTCTCCACTACTCGGCAATTTGCGCAACAAATGAATCTTCTGAAGAGTATTACAGCGCAATGCATTCTTCTTCGATGTACAGTAATCGTTCTTCGTATCCTGCCGAAAGATACTTTCCAAACACAAAGTACACCTTCATTAACAACAATGAAAGCAACAGCGAGTTGTCGAAGCACCAATATTCCAATGTTGATAACCCGTCTTCTAAATATGAGTCTACCATGGCGTACTCCAAGTATAGTAGTAGTTCACAGAGTATTTACACCATGAATTCTAATCATACATCCAATGTAAACTGTGACGAGAGATATAATTCAGAGGATATTGATGGGGATTATCACGATGTGAAGTATATAGAAGTGGGAGGGGAGGAGGTCGTCGAAAGCTGCGAAGTGGATAACATGGTTACGCATGTTCAGGATGATTGGGAGCCTTTCGATCCTTATGTCTTCATCAAACATTTACCTCCTCTTACTCCTGCGATGCGAGCAAGATGTCCTGCTCTTCCTCTTAAAACTAGAAGCAGTCCGGAGTTCAGTCTAGTTCTCGATTTGGTAAGTTGGAAATTTGATTTTAAAGGAATTTAAATTAGCTCTACTGTTGATCTTTTTAAATTCAAAAATTTTTTGTTACCAGGATGAAACTCTCGTCCACTGCAGTTTGCAAGAGCTTTCCGACGCGTCATTCCGTTTTCCAGTCGTCTTTCAGGACGTTACTTACACAGTCTTCGTTAGAACTCGACCCTTCTTCCGTGAATTTTTGGAACACGTCTCCTCTCTCTATGAGGTGATTTTGTTTACTGCGAGCAAACGTGTATACGCAAATAAGTTGATGAATCTGTTGGATCCTACGAGAAAGTTAATAAAGTATCGACTGTTCAGAGAACACTGTGTTTGCGTTAATGGTAACTACATAAAAGATTTGTCTATTCTTGGAAGGGACTTATCCAAAACTGTGATCATCGATAACAGCCCACAAGCTTTTGGCTACCAGGTAAATATCTGTTTATAATTAAAAATTTTCAATATTGTATGAACTAAAATTTGCGTTTAAACGAGGAACAATAAGCATTATTTTTTTTTGTTGTAGTTGGAAAATGGAATACCAATTGAGAGCTGGTTTGCTGATCGTTCTGATAATGAACTGATGAAGCTGTTACCGTTTTTAGAAAATCTTGTACATTGGGTAAATTTTATAATTAAATTAAAATAAAAAATGTATTATGATATTAAAATATTTCTGTAATATCTAACTAATCAAATTAATCATTTTCAGGGAGGTGATGTCAGACCACACATCAGAGAACAGTTTCGTCTCTTCAGTTTTCTTCCACCCGATTAACTTAAGTAAACTGTTAAAGTATGGTTTAGGCCATAAGAATATTTCTCTGTAAAGTCTAACGACGAATCTGCCTTCTCGTTGTTAGGTATTGCCGATAAATTTACATGTGCTTCAATTGCAATATTTAAAAAAGTTTATTGATAATAGATGCTTACGAGGTGAATCTCGAATGGAATGGTCAGACCAACCATGATATTTTTAAACTTAATTTTTCTTTGAAACGAAGAACTCTTGACTCTACAAAAACTTAATTTCAGTTTTTCATTCCTTGAATAATGTTCGTATTTATAATTAATCATTTTTCTAATTAAATATGAATTTTTGGGAAATACATCTCGTACAAATGTAGGTTATCATTACATTTTAAAGATAAAATATACTGACTAAACGTCAATATTGTCAATCCACGAAGGCAGAGAATTACAAAAACATGCTCTTTAAAACTTCCAATATCAACTACACGTTTTAAAAATACTTGAAGGACATTCAAGAATTATTTTTTTTTATACTCGAGTATAAAGTTTTAGAAAAAGCGCTCTTTTTTTTATACAGTGAGCAGCATATTTTCTTATGGGAATATCATTAAACATTATTTTGATTACTTAAAGGGGTCACAAAATTTAATTTTATCAATCTAAGAAGTAGAAGATTATTATTTTTTTGTTTGAAAGCTGTGCACTCTTATTTTTTATTTTGTCAAGAGACCAAGGAACTGTAATCCGTGTCAATTAATTCCTTAGTTGCGCGCGTATCTTTTAACGCTCGGCAGATACTTGCACACTTCAATGGCATTTAGCGAACGACTTTTTTTATAAGCGTCGCTCTTTTGTAGTTTTATATTTTAGTGATAACCAGACGTGTGGATCACGTGAATTCACCTGATTTGGTGAGTGGTCTTTTTTTTGTTAGTTATAATCCTTATTTTCTTTTGTGCTGTATCTTGCTTGAGCAAATCTTGTTAAAGAAATCTATCTACATACTTTATTTTATAATATTACGCACAAAAACTGTGCGCTCTAAATCTTTTCACAATTTTTAAACTAATTTTTCTATTATCAAAATATTTGAAACAAATTATTGTAAATCTGAAACTCTACAAGTTTATGGATAAAAAATACACCGGATGTTAATTCTGAAGTTGTGCCGGTCAGAATCAAAGAAACAAGACATTTTAGAAATTCCATTTGCTTCGGAATAGTCACTTCCAAGTACAAAGCGAATCTCTTTGCTTTAGACTTTGAAGCAGAAGCTTCACTTGAATTGTGATTAGCAGAGATAGTTTAGAAACTTGCCTTTTAAATCGAGGCTTGCTTAGAAGGATTAGTTTTTCTAGTTCGTTTCAAGTGCTTTTATAATATAAAATCACACTCGTTCAAATATTTGCAACGTTTCTAAAGGAAGCGTCAAAATAAATATGCCATATATTACAATTATACGAACATAAGTAACGCATAAAGATAAATAAATACAAATAGAGCGAAAATATTTATCTGAAAAGCCAATCCGATCAATGAACTGGAAATTCTTATTGTTTGAGAATTTTTAAAACATAATTTTTCTGAAAAATTTTAGAGAAGAATTCTTGGAATTTTTCAGATGAATCTTTTTGCTTGTTATACATGTAAAATTGCTTGTAATCCGTAGATAGAAGTTCATACTTACGAATTAGGAGACTGACAATGAGAATGTCAAAATTGTACAAAATTGATCTTTTTCGAAATTTTGGAAGCTTTACGGTGTCACGACTTTGTATTTTAAATAATGAGTTACAGAAAATGAATTATCTCTGAATTGTCGAGACCTTCCTTTAAAATTTCGAAAAACTATATTTCAGAAGAACGTAATTCATATGAAAAGTTGTTTTGGAACTAACTAGTCGATTTCGATTCAGAAAAAAATGTTTAGCTATTACATCTGTCCTAGCACATAACTAAATAATACGTATACTCTTATCATGTACATACATCGCAGATGTTTTAGAATCATAAGTTAATCTTAGATGTGAAATAGACTCGAGATTTTTGAGTTTACTGGCGAAGTGAAAAAAGGCAAACATACGATGTAATCGTCTGAATTAACACATTATGTACATTTGAAAAATGTTGATGGATCTTTCTATTAGTTCTCGTTATTTTTAATTTGTTCAAAACATTTTATCGATACATATTGTAGCTACTTTATATTTTTTCATTCATATTACTTTTCGTTTTATTTTTTAATAAATCTTCCTGTATTCCGAAGTACACAACCCAATCTTTATTTAAAAAATATTTTATTTTATTTATTGTTGTTTTGGAAAGAACAGAAAATTCAGAATGAATGTAAAAAATTAAATTATTAGAATGATAAAATTTATTTTTAAGAAAATTAATTAAATGTGAATTCGAGCTTATTGCAAAAAATAATAGATCATTATAGAAATCCCTTTCGTGTTTTATTCATCTTGTATAAATATTTGGAACTAAATATTTTATTTTAAAATAAAAATTGTATATAAATAAACTTAGAGGAACTTTTATTTATTTAATTTATAATATGTATTTAAATTTTGATTAAAAACTACATTTTCGAAATTGTAAATCTGAAATATGTATAAAATGTAGTTTTTGAAATTATGATGCCAAACACAAAAGGGATACTTTATTTTTTTAATTAAAGTAATTAATAAAAGGAATTTTAATATTCATTTTAACGAAGCGCAACAATGTTTAATTAAAAGGGCTTTCCTATTTAATTCTTCTATTAAATTTGGAGGCATTTTTGATTCTAGTTCTAATACCAATTTCTTAATTTTTATTTGTAACTTCTTTATGTAAATATTAGAGACCAATATTTAAAGATCCTTTTGAGTAGAGCAGGATTGTTTCGCAATTCATATTGTACTCATGTTTTTAAAGTAAATCACGACCATGTTGGACTTAAAGAGTAAATTTACAAGTTCGAAAACTGTTACGACTGAAAAAATTGTAAAAGACATAATAAATGTTTAAAATATTCAAACCTCGTTGAACTTAGTTTTATCTTATATATTAGACTGTTTGATCATAATATATTACTAATTACTCTAATTAGGAAGTTATAGGCTGGTGGGTGACCGCTTTGAAAACACAAGTTGTCAAGTTAAGCAATGTTTCGCGCGGTCTTTGATGTAAAATAAAAACTTATTTTTAATTTTAATTTGTCTATGGGGGGGGGGGGTTGAACCCCCAAAACACGGCCCTGGAAAATACAAGTTCTTAAGTTAAGCAATCATTCGCGCGGTCACTACTTGGATGGGTGACCGCTTTATGAAAAAGCCCCTGCGTAAGAGCAACCCATCATACCTCCGTGCAACGAATAGTGGCCCAACAGGAGCCCTTACTCTACTGCGCATGCGTCGCACTCGGTACCTGATTGGTTGCTATTCGCGCGTAATTTGAAATGCATAATAGCAACCAATCAGATGCACAGTGCAACGCATGCGCAGTAGAGTACGGGCTCCTGTTGGTTGCACGAAGGTATGATGGGTTGCTCTTACGTAGGGGCTTTTTCATAAAGCGGTCACCCATCCAAGTAGTAACCGCGCGAATGATTGCTTAACTTGAGAACTTGTATTTTCCAGGGCCGTGTTTTGGGGGTTCAACCCCCCCCCATAGACAAATTAAATTTAAAAATAAGTTTTTATTTTATATCAAAGACCGCGCGAAACATTGCTTAACTTGAAAACTTATGTTTTCAAAGCGGTCATCCATCCAAGTAATAACCGCGCGAAACTTTACTTAACTTGAGAAGTTGTATTTTCAAAGCGGTCACCCATCCAAGTAGTGACCGCGCGAAAGATTGCTTAACTTGAGAACTTGTATTTTCCAGGGCCGTGTTTTGGGGGTTCAACCCCCCCCCCCCAAAGACAAATTAAAATTAAAAATAAGTTTTTATTTTACATCAAAGACCGCGCGAAACATTGCTTAACTTGAGAACTTGTGTTTTTAAAGTGGTATGATCGTACCCGATATTTCATATGAATTTTATCTTATAAATATAGATAAAGATTGTTTTATATATAGATAGACAGACTCAAATTTTTGTGTTTCTATATACATATAATATTAGAGTCTTCATTTAGAAGACGAAATGGAAACAGGAAATGTGATAAAGGAATTAACAAAATTTTAGAATATTCAGATGTTGGAGACAAGAAGTATGTAAGTGACAATTTCGTTTCATTTTGATTATTTATTATTCTTCTCTAATCAGCTCTAATTCACAAATTTAGTTAAACTATAATTCAACTCTGAAGCATTCTCATTTAATTTCCTCTTCAGTTTCAGATAATTCTAAAGTTTTAAAAACTCTGATTTCAATAGTTATATACAATGAAAACTGTATTTTAATTTCTTAGAACAATTATAGCTTTCCTCAAATTATGTACACGGAAAAATATATTAAAAAAATAGTTTCTATTTACTATTTACAATAATTAAGTCGTTGAAGGTGCAAGGTGCAAGATCAGACTATTCAAGTTTTGTCGAAGATCATGCGCTCAGTCGTTGTGATGTTACATGATCTTACAGATGAGCTGATATTACGTAATAGGCAGGTACATTGTGGAGATGCAGTCGACACGATTTAGCTATCGTGGATATTTTTTAGTCGTGCTACTTAATTCTCGCCTCCAACTTTCTGTTCGTTAGTCTAAATACCTTGTATCGCTCGGGGGGAAAAAATGCTGAAAAACGTTATTTCAAATATTATGTATTGTATTTAACGTGCACGTAGAATATAACAAAGTTAACTAATCAATAGTCATTATACGATTTTCAATCTGTAAGGTCGATCTCAACTATTTTCTTATTTAGAATAGAATATTTAGAGTTATAATTATTGACTACATCGCAATAGAATTTAAGATCTGCTCGCTTTTTCGGTACATCGTTTCAGCTCAAAATGAAAATATCAAATTATCGATATTATTTTTGACCGGATTTATTTGGATTAATTCTGATTAGTTCTAGCTTTCGCTAGAGAGTAATAAAAGTTTTGAGAAAATGCATTTTACATTAAATGCAAATACTGCAAAAATAAGAAATGAAGGCACATTTTACAGAAAAAAAATGAGATCAACTATGAATGCCTTTTTAAAAAAATTATTGAAGGCAACACTTCTCTCTTTCGATAGTATCAATTTCCTTATTTCTCTTCGCATAGCATAGAAATTCAGCTTCCTCGCAATTCGTATGTCTGATCTCAACATACTGAAAATTCGAGCAGATAAACTCCACCTAGTCTTCTTTACGCTCAAAATACCTAGTTTCGATGCGCTTGCATAATGTGACAAGCGTAGGAAACTCATTGACAATGTTGGCCAATGTGTTATTTGGAAGTGGTGTCGTTATAATCGTGAAAATATGTCCAAAAACCAAGGCATCCAATTCGTTTGGTCTGCAAATGTAACATTCATGAAAGTCTTTATTTTCATTTTGTAAATTATAATTTAGAATTTAAACTGAATTCTCATGCAGAATAATTATAAATAAGGTAAACTTTTAGCAGAAACTTTTTTCGATATCTGATAGTGCAAATTCATCGTTGGTGCAAGAAGGATCTTCGGGATGAGGTGAGATGGATTCGACGGGTTCATTCGACTGCCAGGAATCTTCGGAAATTGTGTCAATGACTTCAAAATCTTCAGAACTGGATTTTATGTCGGAATTAAAGTATCGACAATGGATCAACTGACAGTGTTCGATGATCAGCGGGAATTGATTAATCGTGTTAGCAATGCATTCAGTCGAAGGAAGGAATCTGGTGGAGGTAAAAGCTTTCACGTGCCCATAAACCAATGCATCTAGTTCTGTTGGACTTTAAATCAAAAGGAAACCCATCTTTCAAAGTGTTCATTCAGCATTTAAAGATATTAAAAGACTTCACGAAATTTCTTCGAATACCATAGCTTTAAGGAAATTCAAAGATGTTTATGGTATTCAAGAAATAATTATGGATTATATACAGTTGCAAACAATTTTTATATAAATATTAATAAAATAAAAGCTGTTTATTACCTATCTCCGAAAAAATAGAGCTTTCCATCCAGACGTTCGGATAACGCCTCACAGCAACTTCTGACCTCCTTCAAAACATCCTGCAATTTTTTATGGTACCAGCCCAGAACTTTAAGTTTTTTAGTCACCTGGTTTTGTTTCTGCCAATTTAAGATGTGATTCAAGGGCCAGGGATAAACACTTCCATACCTTGATTTAGTGATACTATTCAAGGTCGTTGGATCGCACCAACAAATATACTGTTCAGCATTTACTAGAACGTTATTTATCAAACAAATGTAAGCCCTCATGTCTGATTTGTCTGAAGTTTCCAAGTGTTCTGATAAACTAGTTCCTTTTGTGTTTACAAAATTAACTATTCCATCAAAATCAGAAACTACAAATGCCCCACATTGTATAAAAGGAACACGCCCTGTTGGTGACATGTATTCGGCGTTACTTCGTGGCTCTATTTGAAATTCCAAATTGCACATTTTGAGATAGGCTTGAACCGCAAGACAGTTTGCATTATCTGGCAACAGAATTTGCTCGACTTCATAGGGCTGATATAATTTTATTAGTTGAGGCCATGGTTCTTGCGCTAAAATTAACATTGATACAAAATTGTTAGAATTTTATTTTGGCTACTTCAATCGTTGAAGTATTAAAAGAATAAAATAAAATTTGCAAAATGTATAAGAACTCTTTACTTCTAAAACATATTGTATGTAAGCATACAAACTGAAAGTAATATACTCTAATCTAGACCAATACATTTTTTTTCAAATAAATTCAGAAATACTTTTTCGCAATAGACCTTGGAATAATGAAATTTTGATTCTATTTTCTGCGAATTTTGTGAGCAGCTTGAAATTAAGGTTATGTTTGACAGAATATACTTTTCAATTTACTTAATTAATTTGTAAAAATACGTAAATATTGATAATCACCTCCTAGCTCCATGGTTATTGTTTCTGCTAATAATACTTTGGGCATTTATGCGATTTTTGAGACGTTATTGAATATAAAAATAGCGGTTACTACAAAATTCGTTTTCGTTTAAATGTTCAAATAGTCAAAAATGACATTTGAATAGGAGAAAAATTGTAAAATTCTTTCTTTCCAGCGCAAAAAATTGATCTACATAATTCCTTCAATCAATAACACACATAAATAAAAGTAAATAATGTTTTGTTAACTCCTTTGACCGACTTTTTGCGTTTACTTTATTTTAGCAGACGAGGAAAAGAAGAGAAAGAAAGAAGAAAGAAAAGCAGCGCGCGCAACAAAAAAAGTCGACGCTAAATCGAAATTCGAGATATCGATATATTCCTCATTTCCGCTTTTTGAAAGAAACTTCGTTCTTTTTTTCTTTATACGAAAATCTTTCCTTTTTTTATTATTTTCTTTTACTTATTGATTAATTATTTTGATTATTTTAAAGTATATTTCATATATCTAGTTATTTACCATGAATATCCAAATATTGTCCACCACAAATTCCGATAAATTCTTTGAAGGTTTCCAATGGATCCACCTAAACAATTTTATCAATTTGAAATAATTTACTATTTTGTTAATAGTACAAAATAATATGTACTTTAATAATTAGAAACCGAAAATGTCAATAATTTTTCCAACCTCTTGATTGACACTGGAAAACAAGGCGTTCAGAATTCTATTTTGGAGGGGAAGATCTTTCTTTTCCTCAACATTTTGAAAGGACTTTGCAAACATCATAAGTTTGTTTTTTGGATTGCAAATAAAAAATACTCTCTAATTTACCCGAATTTTAATCAAAATTTGAATTTTGGATGAGGTCGAGAAACCGGAAAACTCTACCGAAAAAAAGGTTGTCCATAAAACCCTACAATTTTACAAAATTTTCAGCTCAGATAACAAAAGAATATTCATAAGGCCTCTTTCATTTGATTAAATTTTGAATTATAAATCTTTCCACGGTTAAAAGCAAATTAAAATTATTCTTTGTCTGATTAAAATTCAGAATAGATGACAGTATTTATTTGTATTAATTTATATTTGTATTATAAATAAATTGTCAATGCAATGCAATGTTTCCCGCTTAAAATTATTGAATAGAAGAAAATTTCCGTAATTTTCTTTTATTTCTTATTCTCTATATACAAAGTTTCCAAAACCGGAAGTGACACGTGCTGCGCGAAATCAGATGCTCCGTGGCTCGTGAAAAGGGCATTCTTCTTCTTTCAAACTCGCCAAGATGTCGAAGAGAGGTAGGTTTTATTCCGTCAAAATTAATCCATCAAAATCTGTGAATTAAATACTCATCCAGTGATACTAAAGGATGACAAAGAAAGTTTATTAATTGAGGATTGCTTTTCTGTATAAATTTTTTGCGGTGCTCATACAATTTTCACAAAACTGGATGTGATTATGAAGCGTGATCCGTGCTCTGAAATGTTTACGTATAATCCAAATTTCTTTTGGTTAAGGTCGTGGTGGTTCGGCGGGAGCCAAATTCCGAATATCTCTTGGTTTGCCCGTGGGAGCAGTTATCAATTGCGCTGATAACACAGGTGAGTTATTTTGAAAATTTTAGTACCATATAATATAACCTCCAAATTTTGGAATGACACATTGTTCCATGCTTCGCTGTATTTGACTAAGTTTCAATAATTATTTCTAATTCATAATACTCTAGGGTACTTCTTTTTATTTTTTTTAGTACTATTATCTGTAATTTAAATTCAAAACATGAAAATTTTGAAGTTTTTTCCAAGTTTCTTTTTATGGCTTTTATTTGTTAATAATTCATATTGAATGTTTGTAGAATTGTTTATCGAGTTGTCTTTCTTAAATTGTGAATTGAAAAAGTATTGTTGACGTAAAAGTAACAACACTCAAAAAATTTTTTGTATATGACGTTAACTGTATATTTTCATTGTTAACGTTGTTAACTGAATCCAATACTTTGAATATATAATTTTGTTAGTAATAGAGTTAAAGAAAAAACTACATTTTACAGGATTAATATTTAAAAGTTTCAATTTTAAAAGTTTTGTCACTCTGAAATCAATTATACAAATTAAAACTTTGAAAGTGGAAATTATAACACTTAATTTAATAAGTTAATATTTAACAATTTTTTTTCAATTTGAAAAGCATATTTGAGTGCAGACTTTTATCTTCTAAATAAAATTAATTTCATAGTTGGACGTTTTGAAATTCTACAAATATTATATCTCAAAAGATTTTTTTGGCTTTAAAATTTAACAAGTGAAGGCTTGAAATATTTATTTAATTTATAATGATATATTAATCATTTTTTAGGGGCAAAGAACTTGTATGTCATCGCAGTGCAAGGAATCAAAGGTCGTTTGAACCGTCTGCCCGCGGCAGGTTCTGGCGACATGATTGTTGCTACCGTTAAGAAAGGAAAGCCGGAACTAAGAAAGAAGGGTAAGAAATTAATTTAGTTTCAAATTAATCCATAAAAAAAATATTTCTGTATCTCTTTCATTTTCTAACTCTAAATTTTCTTTTGCAGTAATGCCAGCGGTGGTAATCCGGCAACGGAAACCGTTTCGCAGGAAGGACGGAGTTTTTATATACTTTGAAGACAACGCAGGTGTGATTGTCAACAATAAGGGTGAAATGAAAGGCTCGGCTATAACTGGACCAGTGGCGAAGGAATGTGCGGATTTGTGGCCCAGGATTGCATCAAATGCCAGCAGTATCTCGTAAAACACCCTGTACATTTATAATATTAAATAAAATAAATCCATCTTTAAACGTGGTAAATATTCCTTTTATTTAATCATAATATTAATATTTGTTCCTGAAAAACAATCCTATAAACAGGTAATTTAAATAAATTCAAATTTCATTAGCTGGGGCAAAATGTTTATTAAATTAATAATCATCCAGTCACATTGTGCAGTATTCGTTTTTTAAATATTATAACAAACATTGTTTTGCCGCAAAGAAAATAACAATGTTTATTGTATAAAAATATAACAAGTGGTTCTCTAAAGTAGAAAGATTATCCCACAGAGTTTCAAATGCCAGTTCAAACATTTTAAAACTAAAGTCTATAACTGGAAAATCCACTCCAGGGCGCATTTTGACAAACAAATAATTAAAATTGCATTATATACGAAACAGACGTATAATTGTATTAAATATTCTAAATTGAAAACCGTGCCCCTTATTTTTAATTAAAAAATTAAAAATGCTCGAAAAATCTAGATCTCTAGAGCATCGAAAAAATTAATTTACTATAATTTATAATTTAACTTTTCCAGAATTGAAATATTACATTAAAATAGAATTAAATCATATAAAATATAGGAAATAAAAATTCCTTTTCGTTCCGGCGAAGGTTAAATTAAATTCCTAACTATACGAATTACATAAATACATACACTTTTATCAACGATTCACAAATAAATGAAACGTCAAATTGGCGAGATATGAAAATTTTGACATAACTTGAAATACGTCAAAAATTCCTAAATTTTTACCCTAAAAAGGACATAAATTACTTAAATTATTTGAAAAGACATATTATAGAAAATTGTGAGCAGTATTTCACCAATTTAAATTGTTTAATTACAATGTCAAAAGATCGCGTAGGCCTTCTTATCATTTTTTATTATTCATTTACATCACAATCTTCCTTTTCTTTTTCCGCTAAGCCATCCAAATCGTGAGAGTTTTTTAGAGGCGAAAGAGTAAGAGATTTATTGTGGAGATCGAGTCCCAAAGTTATTTTCAACAACCTTAGAACTCCCTTTTTGTCGCCGCTCTCATTTTCTGTTTAGGAAAAAATTTTTAATTAGGAGAAATTTGTTTAAACTTTCTATTTGAAAAATATTATGGGAGGAAAAGGAACTCTTACCTTCGTTTCCTGTAATTTGCTGTTCTAAATCTAATTTCTCTTGGGCTACCTGGTACATTCCTTCCTCGATCGTTCCTTCACTTAAGAATCTGATGATTCTCACTGGTCTGAAAAGGAATTTTTGGTTTTAATACATATTTATGAAGATTTTTTTTATAAAATTCAAGTATAAAATGATTTACTTTGTTTGTCCGACACGGTGGCAACGATCCTCGGCTTGTTTGTCATTGTATGGGTTGAAATCAATATCGTGAATGATGACAGTATCTGCTGCTGTTAAATTAATACCCAATCCTCCAGCTCTTGTCGATAGCAGGAAGATGAAAATCGATTCATCATGAGTGAATTCATCAATCATTCCCTGCCTTTCTGTTACTGGAGTTTGTCCATCCAATCTGAACAGACAACATTTTATTAAGTTAATTATTTTCAAACAAGATCGAAAGTTAAATATATTTTTTTCATTTTTACCTGTAAAACCTATGATTTCTAAGTGTCAAGTACTCTTCCAAAATATCCAGAACCATAGTAAACTGGCTAAAAATCAATATCCGGTGCCCTTCTTCCTTGAACTTGGGCAAGAGCTCATCCAGTTTCCTCAGTTTTCCGGATTCGGGAACCAACTCGATAGGTAAACCAAAGCCAGTGAGACTTTTAAATGTTCGAGAAAGTTGATTTATCTGGTAATCAGACATCCATAATAAATCTTCGAAAACGTACTGTGGATTTTTTTGCTTGTGGCCTGGTTCCTTTGCCAATCTCTTTGCTATTAGCTACAAGGAAAAGACATTTAGATGTTAAAAATATAGAATATTGAAAAACTATATTATTATGAAAATACTGAAAATACGAACCCTGAGTTTGTCTTCAGTGTAATAAGCTCTGAACAAAAGAGGATGATTCGCGAGTTTTCTTAACTGCATCATCATTCCAACACCGTTAATTTCGTTGTTTTGATTCGCTTCGTTCGAAAATTCGCTTATTAAGTTTGTGTACATGTCCTTCTGTTTTTTTATCATCGGAATCGTGATTACTTCTTCATTTTTCTTAGGAAGATCTCGCAAAACTTCAGTTTTGAGACGACGGAGAACGAAGGGTTTCATAATTTGCTTTGCGTTTTTCACCTGTTCTTGTTCGAAAAGAGGTTTATCTTTGTTGTCTTTCGTGGCTGACACTTTCTGCAAAAATTTATTATTCTTTAAATTTCTAAAAATTCATCTTTTAAAATATGAATAAGTTTCAAAGCTTCAAATTACCGGATTTTTCGAAAACAAACTCTTGAGGTCAGCCTGTTTACCGGCAAACATCGAGGGCATCACAAAAATAAGAAGAGAAATTAATTCCAACAAGTTGTTCTGCAAAGGCGTTCCAGTTAGGAGAATTCGATGTTTCGCCTAAATAAAGTAACAATTTTTAGTTATATAATTTTGATAAAATTTGAAAATTTTATCTTAATGTTAGGAATGAACCTACATTGATTTTGACGAGATTCTCGTATCGAATTGTGCCCATATTTTTAAGCATATGCGCTTCGTCGAAGATGACATACTGCATAGGCATGACTCTAAATAATCTTCGTTCTTCCGGAGTGCTACTAATGAGATTATAAGTCGTTAAAATAATATCGACGTCCTCCAAATCACCATTGCGCCACCCCATTCTCATTTCCCTGCGTTCTTCCTGCGATCCGTAGTATTTCACGACTTTTAAATCCGGAGACCATCGTTCTAACTCATTACCCCAGTTTTCTGTAAAAATATAAATATTTTAATATTTAAAAAATCATTCTTTATAACGAAAGCATTTATTTAAAGAAAATGTACCCATGGTTGAACTTGGAACCACAATCAAGTGCGGACCATCGGATTCATCATAAAGTCCAGCTTCCTTCAGATAAGTAAGGAAAGCAATAACTTGAACGGTTTTTCCGAGACCCATTTCATCCGCTAATATTCCATTCACACTGTGTGCGTGCATTACAGCGAGCCAGTTTAGTCCCACCATTTGATAAGAAGCCAATTTCAAACCATCGGGTATTCCTTTCGGTTGCTGTGTTATCGTAGAAGCTCCAGCAGACACAGCTTTTTCCATCGTCGAGGAAAGACGAAGGCATTTTTTCATCAAAGCTTCCACAACACTTCTTGTTGCCAATAAAACCTGAAACATTAACAATGAGGGTATTAGAAACTTGAAACTTTTAGAATGAAGACCAAATATTTAGATAATAGTAAAATTATTGTTTTTTTTTTTGTAAATTTTTAGTACCTGTGCCGAGTTTAAGAGTTCAGTATCTAAATATTTTTTATGCTGGAACTTCTCTACAATATCTCGCCAACTGGTAAAAGGTCTCGCCGCTATAATCGCATCAACTTTTTTCTGAGTGCATTGATTCATAAGTAGTAGTTCCGAAGGCATAGCATTCTGCATAAACTCTAATACTGATTTTTTATCACCGGTTAAATCATTCGATACTTCAACGTCCGAATCTTCATCACTGAAAATAAAATTTGCCATTAATGTATTTGTTTTATATAACAGCTACATCCATGAATGTCCGAAATTTCGAATATAAGATTTGAGCCAGATTTTAATTTACAAGAGAATGAATACCAACCTATCAAAGACTTTGCTCGAGTAATTAGCTTCATCTGAATCGACATCTCCATCTTCTTCGTCATGTTTCGACTTTTTTCTGCGCTTTTTGTTGCTTTTTTGAGATGATTTTTTCAGAGTTCTCTTCCGATTATTCCTGAGAGATTCTTCTGCCTTCTCAACATTCCAATCAACATCGGTTAATACTTCTTGAATTTGCTCAGTGTCTTTTAGAGGAAACAATTTCGTCAGGTACTTGATTTTCTCTTGCTGATCAGCGGATTCTGAATTTCGATCAGAGTCGGAGTTCCCAGATTGAGGCTTTGGAGCACTACCACAATCGCTATCGCTGTCTTCGATGCGATTTACTATTTTACGACGAACTGTGATTTCCGGACTCATCAGGTTACTGTCATCATCGGCTAAAAATTAGATCAAAACTAAATGAAGATTTCGATTTAAATTAAACCAATTTTATATGGCTCAAAAAGTGGTATTCCAAACACGAAAGCACTACATATTTTACTACAAAAATTAAACATCTTGAAGCTTTTTTATGTAAGAATAGAAATATTTAAAATAAAGAGGAAATTAATCATTTATCAATTGCTTAATAGTCGGCAATATTCCAAATATTCAATAAATGCCATAATGCCTAACAGATTGAGAATTTATCAATTTTGGACAAAAGGTAAGAGATTTTTGAATAAGAAAATAAGTTTAATTCTCAAAAAAGGTTGCCGTAAAGGAATTTTTTATCCAAAAGGTAAAATTTTGCTTAAATGCCAAAATCCAAAATGTGAATCAATGGGTTTGCAACATTTTAGGGTATAATTTAACATTAAAAAAATGAAAACTTACACGTGTTCATCTTCTTGACTGTCTTCTTGAATCGGAATCTTCTCAAATCAGTCAAAAGACTCGGACTACTACTTTTTTCGTCCGGCTTTGGTGAATTCGATCCAGACATCTCATCAAATTAAACACCAAAAGCATTGGCGCTTAGGAAAATGCATTTTTTCTCCAGGTAATCCTTGAAAATTTAACTTTATTCGGCAGTCGAAGTACGATTCTATTTTACACGTAATCCACAACACTAAATCAACTTTACGAAATTTGTTATTTAAAAAATGATTGTATTACAAAATAATGGGCAAAAGGGGAAGATTGTGAGACTCCGAAAAATAGTGGTTAATTGTCTTCCAGCTTCCTAAGAAAAACGGGATACGAGTTTTAGCGTTTTTAGCTCTGTCTGGCGGAAGCTGCACGAAATGCTAGGTTAGGTGTCGTTTTTTTGTCTTTTTTGTTTGAAGTAGAAATACGATTTAATTATTCTATTCAAATTTTAAAAGTGGAATGATTAGCGAAGCGGAAAATTATGATAAAACAATTAATCAATTTTGTAGTTTTTCTTATTTGTATAAACAATTTTACTCCAAAACGAGTATGTAATGACATTTAGAGAAAAAGCGGGGAAAGGGAAGGGATACAAAAGAGGAGACGCGGACGGAGTTAAAAGGACAGGAACAAAGACAGCTGTAACCAATCAAAATCGAGGTTTGTACTTGCTTCCCGCCAGAACGAAAAAAAGGGGTTTTTACCGCCAATGAGATTGTTTTCAACCATTGAGGGGGTTGTAGATATCACAGGTTCCTACTGTTCCTACAAGATCCTTTTGCCCGCGAAATTTGAATTTACGTTTACTCTCAAATCATTTATTTTTTAATTAGTGGCTACATATAACTATATATTTTAATATAAAATTCCCAAAGGAAATATTTCAGTTTGTGATATTAAAGTACGTGTGTAAAAGCCATTTTTGATGCACATTATTGTTATTTCGAAAAAATTTAATTTGAATATTTTAATTTAGAAAAAAATGGATAAAATATAGAGAAATTCTCAAACGATATTCACACAACCGTAGTTCTAGAACAGCCAATTGATAAACTTTTTTCAATTTGATGAATAAAAGGGATAAGATTATAATTTTAAAAAAGTCGAGATAAAACGATAGGCAAGATTTAAAACAATAATTTATTATTTCGTATATAATTATCTTAACGATGTAATACTAATCATAATGGACAAGTTATTGCATCTTTGTTTAAACATCGTTTAATCATCGTCTGGTTGAAAGATTAATATCAACAATTTTGAGCTTGACTCTCGGCTTGACTAAATAACTCTACGAGTTATTTGATATATTCTCGAGCTTTTCGTACAATCTTTCTTTTTTTCGAGAAAGACAAAATTCATAGTACTATAATCGTTGAATAAATTATAAATAAAGAGAATGCTTAATTACTTTGTAAAAAAGTGAATCTAATCGATAAATTTCAATATTTACATCTCGCATAAAACTAAATTAAACGTAACAAGGAGTGAAATATTTTTATAACGATCGTTAATAATTATAGTAATAATAATAATAATAATAATAATAATATGAATATGAATATAAATATAACTATAACACAATAATAAAAGAATAATGAAATTAAAATTTAAGAATATAATAATAGATAATTATATTATGTAGTCATAATGTGATCATAACGTAATATAATCTAAAAATAATTATATATAAAACCATCGTTAGTGAACAATCCTAAACGTATAATACCATCATGAAACAAAGGCATCTTGCCTGCAAAAAGAGGTGTAACATTTTTTTAAAGCGATGTACATAATTATATTTATATACACAGTATAATATAGTTGGATTCAATCCAAGCTAAAAATCCCATTTTAAATTAAAGCTCTATAAAGAAAGCTTTTTTCACAAATACAAATTCCAACCGGTATAATTTATTTACGGAAAATTGTTGCGCAATATTTATAATTTAAAAACTGTTAAATAATTTGAGCGCAATTTGCTTAACTTTACACTTTAACATCTTAAAAACTGCTGTCTTCATATGGTAATTGTAATTCGATTACAATTTTTATACTTATACGATAAGTTGTCCATAATTAAGGAAGACAAATTATGTACAATTGAATTTTCATTAGAGTTATTCAAAATAAATTCCGAAAATAAAGAACTTTATTGTTCAGTAGATAATCTTAAGATGCCAAAGGTCAATCACATCAAGTAGTAAAGTAAAAAATTTAATCTAAAATCAAATTTCCAATAAATCTTTGGAAAAAGTGGAATCAAAAGCTTTAATTTACTATTCCAACTCAGATTTTGGACATTCGGTTCGGATTTCTTCACATGAAGACTCGAGATTTCGAGAGCTTTTTTCCTGTTTTTCGGATTTATTATTAATATTCACATTGATATCTTCATCTTCATTTTCATTGCTTTGTCGAACTTCTTCTTTGATGGTCACTTTATCAGAAGCTTCAGTTCGTTTGTCTGAATCTTGAATATCGTTTTGGACCTTTTTCCCTTGAGGAGAAGAAATATTTTCTCGCGTAGAGTGAAAAACAGCAACGTGATGATCAAGTTCAGCTCTAAAGAAAAACTTCAAGCCACAGTGGCTACAATCGTAAGGTCGAGCGCCAAGACCATGTTGTTGAAGCATGTGATTCTGAAAAAAAAATTATTAGAATTGAAGCACTTCTTCAGTGGCGTACAAGATGAATTAGAAAGTAATTAAAAAATATTTTGTTGAGATTTATAAATTTTTTACCTGAAGTCCAATGGGAGCTGTAAATAGGGCTTGACAAATATAGCAACTGAGAGCAGAGCATCCAGCAAAAGTGTGTTCTATGAGATGACTTTGAAGCTGGAGCGGACTATTAGCGTCAAATAAACAAAGATGACAACGCAAAGCTTCCAAAGAAGTTTTCCCAGTAGATTCAAGATGTTCCTTCTTAACATGTTGCTGTATTTTAGCCTCAGTGGGAAAAGACATCTGAAAGATTAAAGAAAACGTCAACTTTATTAGTCAATTCTAAAGTTAATGAATCAATTAATTAATCAGAAATAAATTAGTAATCTTCACCTGGCACTGAATACAAGTATAAGTTCCAGGCCTTTCATGTTCAGCAAGCCTATGTTTTTCTGCTTCCTCTGGATCTTCAAACTTCACCCCACATTCTTCACACCTTCTCCCATCATTCGATCCTCCATCATTAGAATTCCTCTCTTCTACCTTAAAGTTCCTTTCAGCATCCCATCTCTCCCTAGATCCATCCCAATGTGACTCCTTCATCCATAATTCACTTTGACTAGTCCTGGCATGTTCATAAGGTGAGTTCAAAATTGGAAGACCTTGCGAATGCCTCACATAACAAGCTCTACAAACTTTTAATGTTTGACTACCACTACTGGAATGATTTGAAGGCAAACTAACAAACTCCTCTCCGTTAAACTCCCTGAGACAAAGACAACAACTGTGACTCTGAGTCTTCTGATTAGGACTCGGACTCGAGTCAGATCTCTGAGAACCTCCACTAGACCTCAAATGATGCCTCGCATGAAGCCTACATTCAAAATCACTGATCAAAGTTTGTCTACAAACTACACAAGGTGCAGGAAGCTGTGGCAGTGAGCTGTCTAGCCTCTGTTGGGGATCAACACTCTCTAAGCTATGTCTCTGAACATGTTCCAAAAAGTGGGATTCAGAAGACAAATTGCCTCTGCAGACAATGCAAACATCACTCAGCTGAATTTTGCAATGTTTCTGTAGTTTATGTTCAGCTAAAGCTGCTCCAGAGGGACAAACTTCATCACAGATGTTGCACTTGTGGCGACCTCCATGATCATTAGTCGCATGTTGTATTCTCGTATGCGACTCTAATTCACTTCTAGATCGACAAACCTCCCCACAATAAGCACAAGTCATGCTCAAAGCTGATAAAGACTTTCCTGTAACCTTTGCAGGAGTGTGAGCCAATTTTTTATGAGCTTGCAGTTCAGCTTCGTTGGCGAATTCACCTCTTTCACAAAGCTCACATTGCTGGGCAGTTCCGAAATTCTGTCTCTTGTTGTTATTGTCTCTTTGGTTTAAAGAATTGTTATTACTAGAAGCAGGGGATCTTCCTCGTTTTAGAGACCTCTGATCCCTCGGTTCTCTCTGATCCCTCTGCTCCCTCACCTCTAAACTGATAGCATCTTCCTGAGACCTCGAAGGTCGATGTATCCTTCCATTTTCCCTAGTGTGACTTCTTGGGGTGTTTGGATGATCATTGGCATGATGAGTCTGAGCAATATGCCTATCCAAAAGAAACTCAACAGCAAAGCCCTCTCGACAAATGGGACATCGGTACAGACTTGTAGAGTGGCTTGCCAAGTGGAGCTGAAGATCCAAGTCGGAGGAACAGCAAACTCCACAAAAAACACACCTTGGGTTTGTGCTCGTCATACCTGGAGTTGATGCAGGACTCCTAGGAACAGGACTTTCGCTTACAGTGGACGGAGGAGCATGAACAGTTTTAACGTGGTTCGCCATTTCAGCTTCGCTTCTGAAGAAGTTCCTGTTTTCCCCAGGAGTATTTCCAGGAGAGTTTTCATTGTTTGACCCAGAACAAACATTACATCTATATATCCGGCATTCTTGACTATGTTTCACAGCAAAATGAACTTGGATTGCTACCCTGGAGTCAAAAGTCTCTCTACAAAGGGCACACCTGTAAAGATGGTGAGCATGAGAATCAAGCAAATGCCTCTGAAGAAGATCAGGATGGGGATAAAATTTCTTGCAGGTACTGCAGGCGTATTCCTTGGTGACTTGACCCAAAAAATGTTTCGTTAAATGGACCAGCATATCATCTCTCTCCTGAAAAGAAGCTTCACACTTTGGACACTGATTTCTTGAAACCTCACTTCTCTGATCAGCTTGTAGATGCCTTGCGAGGTGTTCTCTGAAGGATTCGAAGTCTTTCAAAGCTGCCCCACATTGTCCACAGAGTAAAGTCCCCGCTGAATAATTTTCACTAGTCTTCGAATGTTTAGTTAGATCAGCAGGTTCAGAGTTTAGATCCTTTGACATTTTTCCTCGGTCAGCTGCTCTCGATTCTTTAGAGTCGTAGGATCCATTTATCTTTGGATCAGTATATTCTCGACCTTCAGCTGATACTCTATTTTCACAATGTTGAAGAACATAGTGCTCTGCATAGGCAGCTGCTGAAGAACAGGGAATTCCACAGATTGGACATACCATCAATGATCCGAAAGCATTAGACCGATGGATCGTAACTAGGTGGTCCCTGAGAGAACTTGAAGAAGAAAACTTCATGGTACATTGTCCACAGGAAAATCCTGAATCGAAGATGTCTTTCTCTTCCAAGGGTCTAACTTCTGAAAACTTCTTGTCATACAGATCTTCTCTTAGGGTTCTGTCTTGACGATCAGATTTTTCTCTAGAGTGGGTTGATAGTTCCAGAGTTTGGCCCGGTGATGGCATCAGGTTTTCTCCACTCAGGATTGCTTGGTGCATTGTGTGGACGTGAAGTTGAAGTTGGTGCATGCTGGTGAAGGAATCTCGAGTACAGTACATGCAGGCTAGTTTTAAAGGTGATGATAGGATTGGGATGTTGGATACACTAGCCTGGGACTTTTTTTGGTTGAGGGTTAAATTTAAACTTGGGGAAGGTGAATTTGGAATGGGAGGTGATGCTGTACTGTGAGAAGAAACACTCCTCCGTCCGAAATCAATCTCTAGTTTGGATCCTTGGGAGTTTTGGTGTCTTTTGTGACTCTGCATGTGGGATGTCAAGGCTGCGGCCGTGTTGTAGCCTCGGGAGCATGAGGTGCATTGGAAAGGCTTTTGGGTATCATGAGTCTTCATATGGATCTTCAAGTGGTCACTGAAATAGAAAAAAAGGAATCGAATAATTTAAAATATGTAAAATAAATAATGTAGCTTGATAATTTAATTTCTAGATAGTCTTAATAGTTAGAACGTTGAAAAATATCTTTTGTATCAAAATGCGGAATTAAATTACGAGAATGGAGAGATCTTTAATATTTTCTTGATATGAAAATAGATATGATTTTCTGCTCTAATGGACGAATGATTAATAATGCATTGAGCTATAGGGAATATAAATCGGAGCTCCGAGGTCCAGTCGAGAAAATAAGTATATAAGTCTGAAACGAAGATGGACAGAGAATTTCGTCTTTCACTTTTACTGTGAATAATTCATAGTTCCAGGATGTCACTAGACTAGATAAAAGGTCCGATATTTTTATTTTTATTATTTCTCTATGTGTCTTCTTTTTAGATGTCGCTAAAAGGTTGATGTCTGTATATATATAAACTATAGGGGAGCTTCGTCCCCCTGCATGCTATATGCGCGCCAATCCACATTTATAATATTTCGCTAATTCAAATTTTAGGGAGTAGATGTGAAAGAATAATGTATGCAAGATTTTAGCGGCGGCGAAATCTTTTTATAATTTAGAGAGATTATTAAATTGTGAAGAGTTAGAAAGCTTGAATATTTATATCAACTAGATGAATTTAAATTTTAAATTAAAAACAAGTCGAGTTGCAAATTGATAGACCGTTATTCTAGTATAGAACTAGATTTAGAATCTAGAAATCTGAATTCCAGAATGAAATAATGGACTACTGTCACCGAGACTCGGATTGGATCAATTTAGACTTCCGCGTGAAATGTCCAGTTTATCGCACTTCTTACTACGGTTTCGCCTGTTTGTCACGATTCTGAGGTGTTTTTGTCCTCACGGAATGCGGCAGCGAGCCATTTTAGCCGGTCTTTCTCAGGCTTTGAGGATCCTGTCTATCGTCACGTTTTTGACCTCTGGTTGATCACTGACTCTGCTTGTGATCTTCCATTTCTTGTCTTCAAGAAGATGGTGCTACTCGAGAAAAGTGCGAACGAAAAATGGAAGAGAGCAAGCCGAGAATAAAAGGAGCTAAGCTTTATCGTGTGTGGGAGGGTTTGAAACAAAAGGCAAAGAAGGAAGGGTGTTTGTCGTGGGAAACGAGTTCGTTCCCTCTGCAATGTCGGGGTGGAGGCCCAACTTCCTATATTCGGTGGCTCCGACTTCCTCCACTTACTTTTCTAATCGCCATCTTATACAGAGAAAACAAATATCTCGATGTGCGTGTTCGGAAGAAAATGTGTAGCTTCATACATTGGACCATTAGGTCCTCATAGGGGAAACTGGAAAGAAAATGGAGAGGAAGAAATAAAATGGTTGCAAGTACATTAGATGGCTGAAATTGATCTTTCATTAAATGAAAAACGAGGTTTTAAAATAACTCAACTATATCTAAATAATATAGATTTAACTGTTTTGAATAATTTAAATAAGCTAATGGATTACAGGTGACAGAGGGAATAAAATCGGTTCGTTCATCGATCTTCCGACATTCTTGACGTGCCACACGTCTATTGTGAGTAGGTGAGTGACCTGAACCAATCAGAAAAAAGGGGTACCAAAAAGAGAAGACGAGTGCTGAGAACCTTGGAGATTTCTACTCTTTTGTTGGGTCACCCAAGCCGACTTCCAAGGCGAGACAACGACGAATAGAGACATGGCGTAAAGATTCAGAGATGCGATTGTAATAGTGGTTGACAGGTAGTCTTGGTCGCGGTTAAGACCTTCACATCAGGTGATATTTGAATGCCAATTGCACGAGGTATGTATCTGATCAAATGATGTCCAATTTCATAATTCCATGGACAACTTTATATATCAAATTGGAAGCTAGTTAATAATGAAATTGGGATTTAATTGAAATGTTCGAAATGGAGTAATTTAATATATTTCAGGTGAAGAAATATGTACTGTCAATCAAAGCGATCTATAAAGCGCAGCTGAAGAAATTTATAAGGAACAGCATGAGAAGCGTTACGAGGAGCAAATAAGAGACACTTGACTAATGTTCTACCTGTTGTCCTGTAACACCTATATGCCCACCTGTATGTGCTCTTGTAGATATGGGTTCACTTATATGTATATATGCTATATATATATTCATTATAAGGTGCACCTCACCCGGCAGCCTTTGCGGCTTAGCATTTCAATACTCAATGCCCAGAGCGGCGATACGCGAGAGAGGAACAGAAGAAAAGAAAACGAGAGGAATAAGGACTCTACTCCTTGGAGGTACACCATGTGAGGGAGTAGAATTTAGAATTGAAATGTTAACATACATGAGAGAGAGGGAGAGAGAAGAAGCAATGGGCCCCTCGTATGAGTAAGCTTGACTAATGTCCATAGCCCCATGGTCGTCTTGTGATCATTAGTCATTTGTCAACCCCATGGGTCTTAGAATCACATGAACTCAAGTCCACGCACGAGACTTGAATGTTCCGCGTTTCTGAGACACGTCCGGTGATGTATAAATCACTCTTTGATTGTATCAGAAAAATTGCTTTATTGTTTGTGACTTGGAACTATCTTAGACTTGGGCACTTGAAGTTTGGATTCAGATATTAAGAATTTGAAGCATTTAAGAGGGTTCTCTAAATTTCATTGTCAGTGGCCTAATAATGGTCGGTTTACCTTATTTTAAACCAGAGGTTTTAGAATGAAGAAATTTTATTCGTGTATTATATATATATATGTATATATATTTATATAAAATCAATACCTTCTCGAGAAAGCAGCCTCGCAATGCGAGCATCGATATCTCCTGTCGCCGGTGTGTAATTTCACATGACGATCTCTGCTTCTTTTATGTTTAAACAATCTTGCACACCAGCTGCACCTGTAGGGCATCTGGTCACCATGGCTCTGTAAAATAACAATTAAATTACAATTTTTCATTGTCAGGAATTTTCCAGTGTGGGGACATTTTAATTTCGAGAATTCGATAAACTGTCGTAAATGATCTAGTGTCGGGAATTTCATTTTTTGGGGATTGTCAGTCGTCCCGAAATGTTTAATTTGAAAATCGATTACTCAAATTACATAACTCCATGGCGAATAAATGCCAGGAAAGTTCGTCATGTCGAAATTTAAGAACCATTAAGTAAGGAGAGACGGACGTGAACGATTCAGTAATTTCAGAAATTGCGAGCTCTGGATTGTCTTGAATTGCTCAACTTTTAATGGCGAAGGTGATTACCGACAATGATATATGTACCTATCCTATGCAAAAAGTAACGGACTCGAAAAGAGTGATCGCTCTAGGAATTAGTGATGGTCCCTGGATTCGTTATGCTTTTTCGTAAATTCATATTCAATAATAACGTCTGGAATATCTAGTGACCTGGTTTAATAAATTTTGAAAAATGAGTCCCTCATATCTCAGTGAAATTCTTGCACCGATGCCATGTTTGGCATTGCAAATGTAAAATGTGAAACCACTGGAGGTCTGAAGCTTGTAACTTTTAAAGATGTACGTGTCGCTTTCCACTGTCACCCATCCAGATGACAGTGGCTGATATGATATGGACCCATATGGTCGGGGCCTTTGTCGCCGACGACCGGGTGGACGTAAAACAGAAGTGGAGTTTAAAGTCACGAGGACAAAGTTACACCGAAGCACGTAGATCGGTATGAAAGGTAGAATAAAAGGTAGGAGCAAAGATCTTTGGTAGGAGTGACTTCACCAGCGGCTTCTTTGATGGAAGTCAGTCAAGAAAATTTTTGCACTGGGTGGAGATTATATAGACCATGCAGTACTCGAGATGTACTTATATAGACTGGCCGCCAAACTAAGTGCAAAGGACGACTTGTAATAAATATGCGAAAAGCTCAAAAAGGAATCATGCGAGACTGCAGTTACTTAAGACACTCGTGATATGCTCTCTTTATTTTCTGAATAAAATTTTACTTTTTTCTGAATTTTACTTCCGCTACAGAGAGACCCTGGTCCCCATTTCTTTCTCAGAAATCGGGACATCAAATGGAGTGGAATTACTTAGTTTTAATGTTGGTTTTCACGCGGCGCACTAAATATTCAGCTCGCGCACGAAGGTGGTCTTCAAGTCTTCATCGAGGCTAAACTTAACGCCAAGGCAAGGAAACATGGCACCTGGCGAACCGACCAGTTTGCCATGTCGCGACAACCTGTTACAGGATGCTAGGATGCTACAGATTTTGACCCAATGATGACCTAACGAGACGCGGAAGCGCAGCTAATCTTTTTGCCATGCAAAACAGAAAAAATTAGTCGGGGCCACGCGCTCAGGTTCTCCTAACGAGACCTCGGTCGTCAAGAAATTCAAGTTTTCGAAACGCGATTTCCCAAGGAGCGAGAAATTATACAGTTGCTAATCATAATGAGGAATGGAGGAGCTTGAGTAAAAAAAATGCTTTGAAAACTCACCTGTTCGTGTTTTTTAAGGTAGCTCAACCTGGGGAACATTCGGTCACAAAATTGGCAAGGATATGGAGCGGCAGGATTACTTCCATCGGCTGTGGGACCAATATCAGTTTCCACTTCCGGTTCCGAAGGAAAACTGGCGGATGTAGGAGTTGCGCAAGAAGATGGCGTTTCTTCTCCCTTTCGGGAAGTCGGCCTTCCGTCTTCACTGTGCCAGGACGAACTTCCGGTCCCGAGGGCTTCTGAAATTTGGAAAAAGTTCACAAATTAATATTATTATAGATATTCGAATTTTTACCACTTAATGATCATTTGATAATCAGAAATCGAAGTTCTTAAAGAAGTAAATATATCCTTGAGTATAGTTTTTCTGTTTGGCAAGGGTAGCAATAAGAAGGGAAATAAAGGTATACCATTTTGGTTGAAATGAAAAATGTAGCTGTACTTCGGGTCTTAGGATGATAAAACATTACGAAATAATGATGATAAATGACCCAAATGCTTTAGAAGGTTTCTCTCAATTGCTGAATGAAGACAAAGGTGGGATAATATTTTTTCCGTGTGGGAAAAAGTAGTTGAAACTGATGATTTTTTTTTCCTTCTTTAAGAAATTAATGAAGATCAGCTATGTACTATTTTTTACTGTAATTATTCCTTTCTAAATTATAATTTCAATGTAAATTGGGAAATGTATAGCAAAGTAATAAACGCTCCTTTTGTAGATTTTAGAAAATTGTAGGGGAAGATAAAAAGAACAGAATAGCTGGTCCCAGTTTTTGAGAATTGAGATCAATCTTAATATCAGACAAGATCTCAATTGAGATCTTAAATTCAAAATGATATGTATAAGAAAGGCTTGTCGAATAGTTTTTGGAACAAGTTTGCTACTGACGCAAGAAAGACCAGTTTATTTTTTTTTTTTGACCTTACGAACTCGAAAAATATGCGTACCTCACCTTGCCCGGTCTTTATTGTTTTTGTAACGAGTGCATGGTGAAACTCGTTCCATTAAACCGAGAATTTACCAGGAGGTGATAGTCCCCTAAATGGGAGTCTCTTTTTTAAATTCTTCACACTCTCACGACATTCGACACCAAATAAGCGTCAATTTTAATTTTAAATTGTTTTTCGCATTTCATCACTAAAAATTATAATTTTTAATTGAGTTTTAAAAACTATCTGCATTCTTTTTTATTTATCAGGATGGCCACATGTCAGGGGAAAGAAAATTGTCAGGGAAACCAGGGAAATGTCAGGAAAGTGTGAGTATATAGCACAGTCAAGGAAAATAGGAAAACTTGAATTTAAATTGTGACCACTCTGTTTATTTAATAGAGGGTATAAAACTGAATAAAAAGTACGAAAGAAATGAAGAAGTTCGAGAACATGGAACGACCGATGGAGGATGGGAATTTTGATAAGGTAATAATGAGTTAATCAAGACAGGAAGTTCTTGTTAGGAATGAATGCTTCTTTAGCAAGGAATTTTTGAATCTAATGATCTCGAGTGCAGAGTAAAGTTGCGTTCTGGGAAATAAAACGGATGCGAGGAACACGTGGACGAGGGCGAGTGAAATAGAATAGAGTCACGTCGGACGGTGGAAATGACATGGCTAGTTGGCCGTTTCCTCATTTGTTAAGAGCCAGTAAGACACCCACGAGTCAATTTAAGAGATTTTACGGAATCTTGTCCGCAAAGCCCATTCACGTCCACACGCCACCCAAACCCAACGTGATCTTTAATTCTTTAGAGCTTACGTATATATATATATATATATATATATGTATATATACTCATAGAGCGATCTTAAATGTGTCGCATCCTCCACCCACAACCTCCTCTCTGTGCAAAGATAATTTTCATCATATTCTAGCGTCTTGCGAATTGCAGAATAGGCGCCTCTGATCACTCTGTCTCTTTAGTTCAATTGTTGAAAATATTTTTTGTAAAGAGGAAGTGAGATAAATGAGAAACTTCCACTGGAATTTCAGTGATTGTCTCTATACATCACTGTAACAAATTTCTTCGGGAATATTTCCTGCAATATTGGTAAAAATCATTTTCACAAGCAAAAATATGTGGAATAATTCCTAATTAAAAAAAAATGCATTTCACATCAAAAGAAAAATGCCTTGGCAAGGAAGTGCTCGATAAGAAATTGGAGCGTCGTTCGTGGATGCCTTGGTGAATCAGTGCGCCAAATTCGAAGCAGGGAGACTCCTATTCGCAATAAAAATAAATTAAGTACTGCTTTGGTGACACTTTGGGGTGATTTGTTTATACCAAACGGTGACGAGTCTCTCATGCAAGAGAGTAGAAAAAAAATGAACGAAATGCATAAAAAAAGGAATGCACAAGTTCATGTGGTCCGAGATGCAAGAATATACAAAATGAAAAGAAAAAGAGTGATAAAAAGAATGATATAAGTGGAAAGTGTAGGGAAAGAAGGGATTGAGCCATAGAAAGAGCAAAGAGCAGAGAACATAGCAGTTCTCATTGTAGTTCAGATTTATTTAGCAACCGATTCCATCCAATCAGGGGAGATGTGTCATCGTGGCGAGAATAGGCGCACTTAACACTGGCAACGCTTTTTCGCGACCTGCCGATGCAAGTCGACAAGAGTGTTGTCACCTCTTGACGCTATTTATAGCTCTTCTGAGACGCTTATTAATAGGGTCGATTCAACGCCTTCGTTAATTGTAAGTTACGCGATGATAATGCGCGAATTAGTACAAATGGAACAGCTGCAGTTCGCGGAGCGTACACTCTCGCGATAATCTGATCCCAAGGTCGCCTGAGGTCATGTTTTAGGAAAGAGTTACATTTCTAAATGGTCCAAGATTCTTTTTTTCATTATCATCATCAATGAAAGGGTCAAGTACACACTGTACGAAATTTCTTCAGGAATTTTCACCAAAATTCTTGGGAAGCTATAACTTCCGCAAAATTTTGGAAAAATATTAGTGAAGACCATTTTCCCAAACAAAAAATATTAAAATTGAATTCATTCAAAATCAAAATAGAATCAAACCTTTAGGCTTGGAGAGGCACTTTTCGTCTCTTGGTGGTGACTGAGGTTCCTTATGTGCCTGAATTTTCCCAATCAACAGTTCTAATCTCGAACTGTTACCTTTGAACAGCATTATGTGCACTTTTGTCCTTCTTTCTTGAACCTATCACTGCTTCAATGTCAAAAATTATGCACAAATACTCATTTTAATCCTGATCAGAGGAATCTTAATGAAAAACTTGAAACTTCATGCTTTCTTCATCAAAAGTCGATCCATAATTGATGGGAAAATTACACGAAATAAGTCTGTTTTGTAGGGTAGAAGGATTTATTTCTTTAGCCTTATTTCTTCTTCTTCTGCCTCCAAGAGATACAAATCGACAAATTATTCCTACAAGAGCAAAATCTTCAACATCGGTGGAACTTCATCACTTCTTACTTCCTTGTTTCTTCTTTCTTTCCCGTTTCTTATCTCTTCTTTTCTGTCAGCTACTCTTCCTCCAAAGATCAATCAACAAGTTCTTTCATACACAGTAAAATATCTGCAAGCTATCTATGCCACTGCATCTCACTTCCTCAATCTCCAATCACTCCTTAACTTTTATGAACAATTCCTCGAAACAATAAAACTTGTTTTTAAAACAATCACAAGAGTCTCCAGTAACTTATACATCAAACAAAATTTAACAATTCACATCAATTCTAAAGAAACAGACCCAGACGTGAATTTTTTTTTAAACAGTTCTTAAAAAAAAAAGAACAAATAGAATGAACCAAAATTCTTAGCTCTTCGTGCGATCCGGAATGAATCGCGGGATGAACTGACTAGCCCGTGGAGATGTTGTCTCGCGTGCTAGTGTTTAGCATGGACTAAAGGGGCCCCGTATTATTATCTCTGGTGTAAGTCCTCGAGCCCCTCGAGCAACTCGTGCCGGAGAAGGGACCCCAAAGGAGAGGATAGGGAGCCCCTTGGGAAACAAGCCACCTCATTGGATGGTAGGCGGTCTCGAGTACACCCACCTTTTGCACTCTACACCTATTAACCATTCATTTATGAGTACCTCTACCAACAACCTATCTAATCTGCCTTCTACTAATCCTAGACCTAGTCCAAAGCTGTCTTCTAGTCACCAACTTGAATGCTCCTTCCTTTCCTCCATTGTCCTCAAAATCTCCACTGGTTCTCTGCCGGAATACCCTGGACCCTCAAGGTCAACCACCAGAAAGAGGAAGTCGCTCCAGGATCGTAAATGGGGTCTATATATTATTTTATGCATTTGTATCCGAAATTTACACATACTGTTTGTCAGAACCTTTGCTGACAATACACTATAAACAATTTCGGGATATTTCCCTTATAATTTCTTGGAGATTATTCCACATTGGGAAAATGATTTTCATCACAATTCTTACAACTTTAAGTCATTCGAAAACCAATTAAATTTCGCTGATTCAGAGAGCAGGTTTTAAACAATTTTTAAGTGATTTTTACGAAATTCTAAAGATTTTTAAGAGTCTTAGAAGACTTCGTAGAATTTTAAGGTATTTCAGGATATTTCGAGGAATTTTAACGGAATTCGTGAAATTTTGAGTGATTTTAAAAGTTTTCTGGGTGTTTTAGGAGATTTAAAGAATGTTACGAAATTCCCAAAGGTTTTTAGAAATTTTTGCAAATTTTAACTTTGATTTCAAGAAATTCATAATTTTAATGGTTTTTGTGGATTTTTAAGGGATTTCGAAGGGGAATCCACAATTCTCTGACCGGTAATGTAGCTTCAAGTAAAAAAAAAATATTTTCGAAAGATAATATTTCATATTTGCTAAATTGAATTTTGCAAATGTGGTTAAAAGTGATTTAGAGAAGATGTGCTATACATATGAATGAAACCGCATGTGGCACTACATCAAAGAATCTGACGTAAGATCTAGCTGTACGTATATATAAAAATGAGGAAAAAGAAAAACTTCTGAGTGGGTGAGGGAAATTTACTATAATATGAAAGCGAGGAGAAAATTTTCTTCTGAGTGTAGGCGGAGCTGATCAGTTTCAACAGACCGTGATTCGCACATGCGCCCATTTATAAGTTGCCTCCCACAACGAATTCATTCATTTATCAAGATCTAAAATACTTTCTACAAAATGTGCCTCAAAACATCCTCTTAGAAAATTAGAGAGTTCATTTAGTTTCCTTTAAATTTTACTTTAAATGTAACGCATATGTTTTAAATTTCAATTTTGTGGAAAGTTACCCTATTCAATTCTTTTTCTTTATTTATTTTGATTTTGTTTGAAAATTTTTAGTAGAGCATTACTCAACTTTACACAAATGCATATAGTAAATTCTTCTTCTAGAGATGGAATTACGTGACTGATTTTTTTATCGTCTCATTCTCGAAAAATAGTAAAGATGACGTGAATAATTTCAGCAATCGGTCAAAAAATATTCGTAAAACTCGTTTCTCGACTGTGAATATATTTAGTTGTAGAAAACAACGGCAGATGCAATTGAAAAAAAATAAATACCAGTAAATTTGTAATGGCATAAAGTCTATAACACTTTACATCGGTTCTTATAGGCGCCATGACAGATTGAGTTCGATTTTACATGGCTTTCGTTTGAGATTCGCGCAACTGGATTCATGAATCGATTCGGTCCATTTCTAAAATCGATTTTATGAAGTCACGCTGACGCCGCGCCCATTAAACGATTTGCAATTTTAGATCTCATTGTTACCTAAAATATCCGGATTCCGAACTGTTTCAAATTTCCTGGAAGATTTACTTTTTTCGTCTTCAAATAATAATAATTACAGTTAATTACTATTAAATGAGGCCAATAAAAAGTTGGGGACACTGACTTCAGTAGTCCCGTTCCATATCCATTTCATTTTGGCTCATGTGGACTTTACTTAATTTTTTATCAAGTATTCATGCTTTAACTAATTTATGTTTTCAGTAATATACTTCTGCAAAGGAGTAAATTAGAATTCTGTGAAATCAAAACTGTTTATTGCCTATAAGGTGCGGATTCTCATGAACCAAAAGTTTTGCACTGTTTCTGGGTTTAAGAAGCGGTAAAATATTTTTTTGGGCTGTTTTTTAGCTTTTTTTGTTGAGGAATTTGTAGAAGCAATAGGACCACCTAATGTCTCAATCGCAATGAGATAAATAAACGCAATGGGTGGGCCCTTACGCAAGTAGTAAACTCGTTGACATGCCTATATGGGGATCCCTCTGTGGGGGGTGCAAGTCGCATTAAAAGGCGTCAAGGTTCCCCATAAGGTGGTACTGAACTCCAACCGTGTGTGAGAATCCATTCCGCACGACTTCACATAGATGCCATGGGGTGCATGTGACTTTTTTTATTGTTATTATATTCGTCAAACTTTTTGGCATAATTGATGTAATGAGTCGTATGTAGATCGTTTGTTGATTTTATTTCTTTTGAATTCAATTGCGTAATACTTCAGGAAACATCTGCTGACAAAACATTTCAAGATTATCAGAGTCTATTTCTTTAAGTTAAAGAACCTATTGCCTATAGTATTTATTCTATTCTTATCTTATAATGATTGATTCACTTTGAAAGCTTCTAAACTTTAAAGCACGCGAAAAATTTGATAATGACCATAATATAATTATATTATATTATTTAAACACAATGAAAAGCAGTATATCCGAAATTTCATTATATTTCAAATAATGCACTCAATATATTTTAAGATTCTTTATGCAAATTCGCGATTTGGTTTGAATGGAACTGTGAGAAACGAAATTCAGGTGAACGAGGTCGATAAATTTATTAGATTGAGACGCTCTCATGAAGACCCACAGCGATTTGTTCTCCAGAAGGCGCGGAACGAATTTCAGAGTCTATTGTCCGATGGTCCTTCATCAGCTTGCGGAACAGTTTCTTATGCTATCATGCCTCGTTGCTTTACTAGCAATTGATTCGACAAAGTGAACTCTATCCGTGAAAAAAAAAATTACGAATTTAGAAAAACAGTTTATTGATATAAAGAGACATTGATTTCACTCATTTTTCTACAATTATGTTTTATAACTTTACACCCAAAACTGTTTTTCTTTTAATACTCACTGTCTATCTTTTTAAGCCTCTTATCTAAACTTTTTACTACAATAAAAACGAATATGTATAATCTTTCTTTTTTCAAAGAAAAAGATTATCTCGACTTGAAAGTATTTTTATCACAATCAAACAATGATAAAAAGAGATAAAAATGTAGGGAATTTAGAATTACACAAAATCATTAATTAGTAAATCTTTCAAAACCTAGGAGCGCAAAGTGCTTTCCACTTATTATAGTTAATCTGTTCATGATAGTCTTTTTCGTTTTTCGACTGAAGAATGTCTATCATCTGGATATAAATTAAAATCAAAGAGAAACGTATTCAAGTAACGAGGACCTCGCGGGAAATTTGAATTTCAATAGGGAAAATTAAGAGGGTGCTTCCCAATCTGAATTTCGCCTGAGTAGTGTTCTAAGACCGAGCAAGTTTCCGGTTAAGAAAACGTAAATTTTAGTAAGAACGGAACTAGCTTTAGAACAACAGGAAATGTCCAGACCGGAAGTCCGGCTAACCACTTAGACCGGAGCACCCTTAGTTTGCTATAACGGTATATCTTCTCCGCCATCTTGCAAACCTGTAAGGATTAAGGATCTACTCCTACTTCTATGTCTATATATAAATCCAAAGGCCTCGAGTCATTCGAGCATTAAACAAAGGGTCTTCATTTTATGGCCACAAATTAGCGAATGAGTGGAAGGCAAGAAGAGTTAAACATTGAATGATCTTCTTCCTGTTATATAACTATTATTCTTGTCTGAATTTTCATTTTCTAAAGAAAAATATTGTGATATAAAAATGACTTAAATAAACTGCTTGCTTAAATATTTATTATCTATTTATATATATTTAAAAATATTTATCTTTAAAACTTTGCTAATGATACAAAAATCTATAGAATCCTTAAAATCAAGGTCAGTATCCTTGAAGGGGCCTTGGAGCAAAAATGACTGGCACTTTTTAAAAACTGGTAGCGTAGCTTATATAAATCACACTAAAAGCAGACCATTAAATGATATTGTCAGAGCGAGTTGGCTTTCTTCGAGTCGGTTTAAATGCAGGGACTTTAATCTTACAGTAGCTTTTCTGGGACAAAAGAAACGATCACTGGACCTCCAGTGGTTCCCCACATTGGCCATAAAGACACCTGCCCCAATCAAGGTGATGGCTTCTTCTTCATCGACTTCCAATTTCCTGTTTCTTCCGATCAGATTATCGCGTGAAAATTCTTCGAATAAAGAACAGTGAGAGTATTATTCTCTCATTGTTGCTTAATAATAATTGAAGTCTTCATTCACCCAAAATTCTTCTGTTTGATTCAATAAGTTTTCACGCATGTGAAACCTATTCTGTTACTCGATTCTCATAAAAATCGAATTGAATTGTCTTGAGAGTGAATGTTTAGAAAAAATAAAAGGCGGAGGGTTTATTAAATTCTTTTTCATTTAGTTAAAGACGTGTGGGGTCAGAAAATTGTGGGAAAGGATTTCTCACTCGTGGGATCAAGGAAATTTACCGAAATTTAAAATTCCCGAAATTGAAATTTCGGTAACGTGATCCTGAATTAAAAATTATTGATTGTTGTATCTACTATTCTTTATATTTCATAATTATGATGCTTTACGTGTTTCTGAAACAAACTATAGAGTTTATGGTTGTTAATTTGTATTTCTTGGTTCAGCTTGAGGGCACTTTACCCTTTGAAGAAGGTTTTGCTTCGTCGATTCAAATGATAGCGTGGGCAGGTGCCATTATATAAAAGGATAAATGCTCAACACGTATAAATAATGTTTACATTGAAAAAATTGCAATCGCCATATTTTAAAACCATTTTTAGGGAATCTTCCTGAATCTTTTAGTTATCGAAAAGAGGGGAGGGGCTAGAATCAATTCAATTAAGAATCACCCTATACTTAGATTAAATATTCCGGGATAAATCAAGAGGGGCTTGAACTTGAAAAAAGCTGAAAGATTCTGGGGACAGATGCTTTTTTTAAGTGAGATCTATAATACTCGAGGATGCTCAATCTGAGCGTGACCAAAGGGCACGTGCCAGAGTGTCCCACCCACTGTTACTTTTAATCAAGATTGTGAGTTAAAAACTAGATTTCTCAATCATCCAATAGCACGAGATGAATTCCAGGTACAAACAATCGATCCTCGACGGGGTCTGAAAGAAAAACGACCCGAAAAACTAATCACTTTTCTTTTTTAGAATTTAAATAAAAAAAGACAGCATTTCCTCTTTGTACACGATTTAATTAGGTACCTATTGTGTTCAAGTATAAATGTCGAGGCAATGAGACAATTTTTTAAAAGTAACTTTATCTTAATTCCTTAAAAATGTGTGAAATTATTTTCGAGATATTTGACAATAATTTGATATTTTTTTAAGATAGGAAGATTAAAATAAATCAAATTTTTTTCTCCATGTGATTGTATTATATGATTCTGAGTATAGATTTAGTTTGGTTGGGTAGAAATAATTTGGAGGTGTTAAGCGGAGCATTTTGAGAGTCTGGCGAGGCAAACAACTCGATGTGGATCCGAGACAAATGGAATTGACTTTAACGGGGGAGTTCATCGAATTTTTGGTCGATCAGCGGTTCGGCCACTTTGATATTGGGGCCTCCCAACGAATTAAGGTTCACCTGTCTGACCTCCGTGGTTGGTCCTAACACGGCTACCGCAATCCTAAAGCCACTTTGGTTTATCAACAAAAAACCTAAACACCGGCAAAGGGCCGACTTTCCTTCCACAGGAGGGTGCCGCTTTGCTGAGTACTTGCAAAAAATAAATGAACCTGTCCATCGATAAAGTAGAGTAATCTTTATACTTCACAAAATGAGCAAAAATTACGAGAAAGTAAGGGTTATTTTCTTACATTTAAATTACCTGTAAATGTGGCAGATATTGTCTTCAAATTATGACAAAAATTATGAAAAATAGAATAAAAATAAAAGTATTTAAATAAAGTAAAGTAAAAAGTGCACTTAATAATTAGAAGACTTCGTAGTGTCATTCCATGTTATCTCTAAATCCCATGATTGCTTTTTTCGTAATAGACTTTCGTAAAAGTGACCCTCGTGATTTCTATGAGTTCAATTTAGGGTGTCATAAAGAAGTGTATTCACAGATTACTAAGTGCTGTAATTAAAATGACATTAAGTTGGGTGCGGTTGAGATCGGCGCCTAAAAATCTAATGCAATAATACGGAGTTAATGATACTTTTACGGGAGTTTTACGAGCAGCAAAAATTTTCAAGTGTCACTTTTTCTGGCGACAGAAGGTCCCTTTATTAATGATCTTTTGATCTAATCTTCTGATCTAACTTTACAAAATGAGTTTTTCCCATTATGAAAATTTTGGGGAATATTCTTCTCATTTTTCATGCTTAATTTACGACTCGTTTATCCTGGGATCATTAACAAGTCTGCTTTTCCAATTAATTAAATTTACAAACTTTTTACTTTCTTTGGGTATCAGTAGTTTTGAGTACCTCTTAGAAAATCATAAGTAATATCAAAATGTATATTTTTAAAAATGTAAATACAATAGACAATGAGTCAGTGAGTTATGCGAGTCGATCGTGACATAAATCACAAAGAGTTGTTCCTGATAGGTGCCACGACGAAAAGGTGCAGGTATGCAGTGGGTGCGTGACGCAAAGGTTGTACCTAAATCTCAGATTACGATCTCCCTTGGGAATCGTGCCAAGATTAAGAGCCGAGTCTGCCTGGCTCGAGTCGAGAGATTAAGATGTCACGTGTACCAAGCACTGAATATCATATATGTGTATATATACATATATGTATATATTATATACTATCTTAAACTTTTTAGTATATATCGGCACCCAACCAAAAAAAAAAAAGTTTATTCGTCCAGGGTCTTTACCCTAAAGATATGTATCTAGATTTGATATCATGATCTCTTGATTTAATGATTTATTGAATTCAGTTTAACGATTTTGATTAATTGTTCTTTCATTGCTAGACGATTTGACAAAAATCTTGGAATTTGTTTGATCGTGTTCAAAAATATCATTTCATAAAGAGAATCATTTCAAATTCCCAAAATGATAAAATTCTCGAAATTATAAACTATCCGAAATTTATAATTCCCAAAGGTAAATATTCCGGAAATTGAGAAAAAAATTTTTAATAAAAATTCATTTATTCACTCATTTCTTATTATCTTATTCATATTCATGAATCCTGAATGTTATTTCATACTGTTTTTTTTATTCCATATATTTGTTCTCATCTCATAGAATTTTTTTTTTGGCGTGGGTGACAATATCCTGCATGTCACGCTGCAGGAGGTCCTGGAGGGTTTTAGAGAACCTTGTAAGAATCAACAAGTGTAGTTAAGAAGGATAATTTTCTATTGCAAAGACAGAAATGTATGTTATCCCAATAACAAATATTTAACAAATATTGATATTTTGTATCAATATCTTTTTATGACAATAAAGAAAAAGAAGTGATGAGGCATTTTTAAGCGTTGTCGAAATTTAATCGTGATCATCAGATCGCCATTGGACCGTGAAGAAGGAAAAGACAGGGGAACCCCTGCTGTTGGGTGGAACCGAGCTCAACTGTCGCGTCATTGTCGCGCGCCGCATGATGACGTATTTATTTGTGAAAAGTTGACTTCCGGGTTACGGGCCGTCAATTTTACGAGGGCACCGGAAGAATGAAGGACCAACGAGAATTGATTTCAAATGACATTTATTTGGTCTCTGATTTAGGGAATCAAAAAATACTGAGATGAGAGAGGCAAAGAGACAAATTAAAAAATTTCATTAATTATAGATGACAATTTTTAATTCACTAAAGTGCTGAAGAAGATCATTTTCCCAAATACAAATGTGGAGTAATCCCTAAGGAAAAAAAATTTCCCAATTCAAGACTGCGTATCCTATTGCTAATAAACATTCTCTTCCAATTTGAAAACGCTTTGAGGTGAGAATGAAGGAAGAAAGTCAAGAGAATTGGAATTCTCTTCCAATTTGAATAAGAAAATCGAGGAGCGTAACCGATTAGGTTACGTCCAGGGTATAAAAGCTGTATTATGGATCAGTAGTGATGATCAAGGCAGGTGCCGTAACGGACCGTTCGTCGAACGTGAACGAAGTTTAATTCTCGTGTCGGAACGGACGAATGAAGTAGGCCTGAACGAGGCCTTCGTCACGTCTTCCATGGGAGCAAAGCGAATTGTACAAGCCTCTACACCGAGGTGACAAAACAAAAGATGCAAGAAAACCGGTGAGGTCGACGAGGGACTGTGGGAAGCTGCTTGACTATCAATTGATCTTATTCAGATCAATCTCTCTGTCTTCTCCTACATCCCACCTCAATAATTTCAACAACTAAACATTTTTTTCCAAAATTTCCCTACATTCGAATTTTATGTAATACTTTGAACTATCCCGATTTAAAAATCTCAATTTTCAAGAAAATCATTTTCATATGAAATTTTACGAACTAAATCCACTGAGGAATCTTCTCTCAAAGTAATTTTCTTGAAAAGTTCCATCTCCCTAAGAAATACGTGTTAAAAATGATAATAGATTACAATTTTCCTGCTTGGTCCTCAGAGCTTTTGTGGTGATACTTACAATATAATAATATTAATAATAATATAATATTATATAAAATAATATAATTATATCATAAATTCTATCATCTTAAAATGTAATTGTATTTTGGCTAATTGGCTCTAGCTTCTGGAATGATAGTGATTTTAGTACACAAATGTGAAGGTTTATCGCAATCCCCTTCATCGTCAATGAATCGGATCTCTGAACTCGAGCAAAGAGGGTCGCCAGGACTTCAGCGGGGGGCAAGAGATGGAAGTTAGGATGTGCCTGGAGCGACGCATATCATCTTAAAGTTTAATTGAGTCTCGGTCCCGCGAGATTCTGCCGGGAACCAATCTCTCTCGGATCCGCCCTGTTGGTGCGGACCCTCGGGAATTGGGGCCTCTCTGCACCCTCTCCTCTTTCCTCTTTCCTATTTCCTTTCTCAACTTCTCTCTCCAGCTTTCATTTCCCTTACATTTCGATTTTCGCATTTTCTTTACCATTGGAAACTATCCGGTGTCAACCTGAACCAGCCAACTTCATTATACCCGTGCAGAAATGTTTATTGGGTCCCATTAGACTCCTAGCCAGTTTTCCCTAGATTTCATGAGATTTTAAGAATTATTAATGGATTTTAAGAGACGTATAGTGATAAAATAATCAAAATGTCTATAACTAAAAAGCCATTAAGTCTGAGGACCTACTTATCTGAAATTCCTTTCATCCTCGAGTGACTAGCAGCACATTAAGTTAAACTTTGGGTCCTAACGAAAGCACATAATCCAAGGTCAAACAAGTGAAACATTTGCAGCCAATCTTATCAGCTTTTCTACGTTCCTAGCCAGGGGAATATCTTTAGAAAGAGGGGTGAGGTGCAGAGGGATCGAGGTCGAGGAGCCTCGTGCGATGAATTACAGTTTATCCCCCGAGACCGGAATCACCCTCGTCCTCGCCCTAGCTATATACTTGCTTTCGCGTTAATTCCGCCTGTGACGAACGCGTCCCGCATTCGTCGTTATCTTCGACCTAAGGTTAATCTCGGACCATCGAGGTAGCAACCATCACCAGAAGCTCTCTTTTCTTGGCTAAAACTGGATCCAAACGCCATAAAGCTTCGATTTTCCTCAGGAAAGACCTACCCAATAGAATCTCAGTGTCACCATAGGTCTTAATTTAGGAATTCGTAGGCAGCGAGTAATTAAATTAGGGTGGTTAAATGCTTTCTGTTACGCAGAAGTGGTAGTTTGTTGATGACGGGAATAAGAAATACAGTTCAAATAAGGCCTGGAAAAAAGACCAGGGATAAAAAATAAATACCGTAAAAGTCATATTATATGTATGTGTTTTACTCTTATTTTTCACTATGTAAGGAATTTCATGGAAAATTATAGATAAAAAATGCAAATAAAAGATTAAAGGTGAATTTAGTGATGTATCGATTTTAATAAATTCCCCTTTACCATTTCCCTTTATAAGGGAATAAAAATCTATTTTCCATTCTGAGAAACCTTTGAAATCTCTCGCATACGGCCACTGGCATTGAGCCAACGGAGTTTCAATGCATCCTCGTGAAACTTAGCCACTGGATGGCCACGGTCCTGAACTGATCCCGATGGGACGGAAGCTTTCATCCCGTGGTCGGAAGCCGTAATTTCGGTAATTAAGCCATAGGTAAGCGGTAAGCGGTTCAGCTAAACAGGACTCGCGAGAGATCGATGATTCCGGCGGATGTTCTAAAGTTTCTCGGAAGGGTGTATAACATAATGTGACCTCGGTGCTGCCAATCGTCCTTATCGTTACGCTCCATTTTGTCTCTGAGCGTGGGTTGTTTCGAGGGACATATCGGATGTCTCTGAGGTGTACAATGAACCCTCTGCTCGAAGACAAAAATCAGAACCCGCCCTTTCTTCGTACCCCAACGCTTTGGTGCCCATACAATGCTCATATACACAAAATCAGTAACGTATAATCATATAATCCTAAATAGAACCCTTATTGTAGGGATCCATCTAATTTAATTGTTGGTTTCGATTTTCACTTCAATCTGTTAATTATTAAGGAAAATTAATAATCCCAATCTGAAAATTCCCGAAAAGATCTTTAAAAATGTTTAAATTTAGGGAATGCCGGTAAATGTTGGTATAAGGAATTTTCATCTAGATTTAGAATATACCAATTAGTGCGATTTATCTCATAACTTAGAAATAATTCCTTAAATAGAATTCAATTCTAAGAAATGGAAATTAAGTATTTTTTGCTTCGAAACTACGCTCTTGATTTAAAATGTGCACCGTCTCTTTCTCAAAACCAAATTTCTTGTGGGAAGAAAACCCTTTGGACTTGTATGTAATATAGAATGGATATCCTGGTCGACCCATGGGGTCGATGGGGCCTCTGTCTCCTTTTATATCATGGCATAGGTGGTGCGCGAAACTCGATATCGCCAGGGGGCATAAAACAAAATATGGGACCAAAACCGGGACCGACGACAATCGACACTGCTAACTCCTTATTTTATATAAAAAATGCGTTTTTATTCCCGTAAAAATACATTTTTATTATCATTATTCATCAAACATCCTTATATCTTAGATAATGACGATAACAATTTTGTATAAATCCAAATTTTTTGCTCTTTATCAGGGGACAACTCCCTCCCAAGAGATTTCACTTCTTCTAATATACATATATATATATATATATATATATA
>UCOK01019873.1:0-10220 GCA_900474325.1 Synergus umbraculus
GAGTATAATAAAGCGTTTTTCATTTACATTTGCATTTTTATATTATTAATATTAGAATGCGGGAATTACACCAAAAGACAATCTTTCATCATAAAAATTAATAGCTTCAACAGTTTGTTCAAAAGTGTAACATACGTTTAAAGTAACAGCACCTTAACAAGTAAACTTTAAAGTAACATAATAATTTATATTGTATTCTGTATTCACGTATCCCTTTTCACAACTCCATCTCGTGTATATCAACAAATAACGTTTAAAAAATTAAAAATCTTCTTTTCCTTATCAAAATAAAAATAATATTTATGAATGATATGAATTTTTTCTTATTTTTCATTATTAGTGGGTTTTACTGAAATACGCTACAAATTTTTGTTAAAAATAAGCAAATTTTTTTTAATATTTGACCGAGAAATCGTACTTTATATTTCGAAGACATTGATTTTTAGTTATGATTACTGTTGATTTTTACTTCCTTCAAAATTATATAATCAAAGTAAAAAATGTTTAATCAAGACTCCAGTTACTTTGCTTTTCAATTAATATTTTTTGCTGCCTATTCTTTTCATTCGGGACTGTTGAAAATTTGGATCTAAAACTGTAAATGCGCTCATGGTTTGAGCGCGTATACCCTCCCTCGATTCGTGTGCTGACATATCCCGTTTTTGCTCGGAGAATTTGTTTATATTCCATTTTTACTCGGAAGAAGGTTATATTCCGTTCTTGCAGTAAAACGATTTTGTTTCGTTTTTGCTCTGAGATTTTATTTTGTCCCATTTTTACTCTCAAGAATTTTTATCCCACTTTTAAAAATGAAATTTTTTTATCCACTTCTTACTTTCAGCCGTTCAACTTATCTAACGATGATGCCATAAATCGGAAAGAGTTTATGAATCGGAATTTTATCAGATTCCCTTTTAAATTCTTCGTAAAACTTAGATATTACATTCTCATCAGAGAATGTATTAGTTTTGTGCAAAATTTGACCCCCCCAATTTTTGTTAAAAGTCGACATTTTGTAACCCCCTGAACTCAAAAAACATGTTTTTATCAATGTGTCTGTCTGCCTGCCTGCCTGTCTGTCTGTAGATTTTAGTTTGTGAGCACGATAACTTTCGAAAGAATAGACCGCTTTGATTGGCCTTTGGTATACTCTTTTATTGTCCTCAAATAAAGGTCAAGTTCGTTAGCCAGCCATTTTTGATAAAAATTTAAAAATTTGGAAAATTTTTAAAGTTTAAAAAAAATTTTTTTTTTAATTTACAAATTCTGTGTAATGATATTCATAGTATTCAATTAGTCGAACAATTTATCATTATGACTTTTTTTTATAAAACAAAAATTGTTAGATATATTATATAACTTTTTAAAAATTCAAAAAAATAAAGATAATTAAAACTGATGTGCGCTGATGAGAATGTGTACCTTAAGCTCGATAGAACCTTAAGTAAATTAGTTTTCTTCAAATAAAAATAAAGTAATTTAAGTAAAAGTATATATCAGAGATGAAGATTGGTATAAGCAAAGTGTGATGAGAATGTGCTCACAAGGCACCCCTAGTTTTTCTTTATTTAAGGGAAGGTGGCAATATTTCAGTGTATAATTTGAATTGAGCGCGGTATGGCAGATCTCTCGCTTACCATATGAGCGTGGATCTTGGTCGACTGAGGCTCGTGAGCGAGCATGCGCGTAGTGTCTGCGTGATCAGGTGACTCCTTGGAGAGCTCACTCTTGTGACGATCGTTCTTACGGAAGGAAGTTCTTGCAATTCACAAAATTATTATCGTCAAGAGTCGAGCTTGCCGTACCAGGCAAATATTAAATAGATATCGAAAATATATTAAGCGAAACGTCGAGTTATTGTGTATTTTTAACTACGTGATACTATTGTCGAAGGATTATTGAAGTCCAGTTGAGGACTAATATCGTCGAAATCACTGTAAGTACCATTTTCTTTGCTTGGTTATAATAAATGGTTGGAATTCATTTAATTGGTAGTCGCTTGTGTTAACTTATTTAAGGGTCAACCCGAGTACCCATCCCAAGCTCTCCGCACGTTAGTTTTGTTAATATCTTTCATTATACCTTGGTAATCAGGTTTGGCACAGATTATCTGGCGCCCAGTTGTTTTCAGTTGTAGATTTAATGCTTTCTGGAGCCTCAGCAGCCACCGACCCGGGCCGCGCTGAGTGTAGGGTTAGTTAAAAGAATAAACCTTCTCAACCTTTTTCTCACCAAGTCCGAATGTGCTCTCTCATATATGGCAAACCATTGCATCTCTGAAGCTTTTCCTTTGGTTAAGAGTTAAGTTTTCCATTAGTATGGGGCACATAAATACCGTTTCAGCTTTCTCTGCGAATTGATGTAGCTTTTTAGAAAACCACTTTGGTGTTGCTTTTAGTTTGTTGAGATTCATCCGCAGGTATCAATAAGCTATCACAGGCTGCATAAATGATGAATGGTACTTTTTCCTTATTGTTGTAATTTTTTAATGTAAAGATGTTATTTCTATCACTCTCTGATAAAATAATTCTAGTATGATTTAAGATCTTACAGTTCTCCTCATGAATCAGCAGCTTACGCTCATCAGTGAAGTAATGTAAGCATCAATCGCATATAAACTTTTTACCTTTTTCTTTTCATAATTGAGAACCTTGAGTCTATATAGGTTTCTGATCCAGGCATAGTGGTTTTCGAAGGGAGTATTAGTTGGATCATTACTTTCTTCTTCTTCTTCGCTTAAATTCTTATCTATGTAATCTTCTTCAATACGCAGAAGATTTATGTCTCTTTTTTGTGATGTATAGGATATAGAGGAGAAACTGAGAACTTATTATTATTCTTAAGAAAACCATACACATTTATAGAAATATCATTCTGCTCCTCAAATTTTGGAATATCTATGAGTGCTACAGGAAACTCAATTCCTGTAAAATCAAGCACTTCTTCACATTGTCGGTATTTGGAGACACGTTTTGAATAGTTTCTAGACGGATACAGTGTCGATAGGATTGCCCATTTAAAACAATGATTATCAGTATTTTGCACATTAATACAAGCTTTCTTTCTCTTAATAGATGTAGGTAAATCTATGTAAGAACTCGCACGCATTGGGTTATATTTATTTACATTAACGTCTAATCTATGAATCCAATGTAACTTCCAACCAGAATCATGTTCTTCAAAATCTTCAACGGTAATTAGAGTAGGTTGTTTCACGTAATCATTATACTAGTCATCTAACAGGATTGTAGGAAAAATATCCTTGGATTCAGTGGCAAAAGTCTTTAATTCAATCTCTTTTTTACCGTCTTTAAATACTCTTCTAAATTTTACAGCAAACACCGTGTACACTTTCAACAGACCAAACCTGTTTAGAGACTTTCTTATACGCTCTTCGAATAAAACATAGGCATCATCAAGAAATGCATTAATATCCTTATGATCTATATAGCTTTAGTGACTATTTCAGTTTGTGTCAAGTCGAGACGCATTTTGAATAACCGGTTTTGGAAAAAAAAATATAAAAAACGAAAATTCAAGGAAAGCTTATAAGAAACTTTCATACATATAGCCTTCTCATTTGTTTATAAATGCTTTAATTGTTGAAATGTTTATTAAGTATATGTTAGTGTTCACTTAGTTTACTTTTTGTCGAAGTTTCGTTACCGAAATGTTCGATGTATTAAATGTAGGTTAGCATTATTTATGAATTGACTGCGGGGGCACAGAGGACCAGGTAGTTTTGGGGCACACAGGACCTATGCAAATTGCGACTATGAATTTTATATCCTCACTGTTGATAGAATATTTTTATTTATTTAAATATTTTTTATTTTAGATGGTGCGCATGCATCATGATGCATGTGCTGCAGTAGACGAGGAAGACGAATATATAATTTTTTTGAATTGTTCTTAAACATTGTATAAAAATTCTTAAATTTCTTTCTTTATTTCTTTTATTAATAATAAAATACGTTTAATAGCAAAAATTTATATTTTATATATGAATTACATACGCGGGGCTGGGGCACAGAGGTCCAAAATTTTTTTTCTAAATTTGTCATTATATACTCGAATTAAAGATAATAATGTATTCTAGCAAAGCGTTTATCGAAAGTGGATAGTTTTTGCAATATTTACACCAAATTTCAATTAAAAGTACGTGTTATTTATAATCATATCGCCGAAAGAACGTTAAGCGGTCTTCTGTGCCCTGCTCTCCCCTACATCAAACAGACTGTGTAAATACTCAATTTGATGTATCAAATTCAGACATCTTTATTTCTCAGAAGGTGACATATGAAATGCTTTTAAAAGTTTTCTTAATATACCTAAATGTTTATTACATTTATACAACCACTGAAAAACATTTATAGCTTTATCTTCATACTCCATTACTCTCGTTGAGATTTTTTCGCAGTCTTTTCCTTTAGCATGGCTAAAAACCTGATGCAGAATAAAAAACCTGAGAAAGAAAAAAGAAAATTCAAAGAGAACGAAGAACTGAGGGCGGCGACTCTGATGCATCTGAAATAGAAAAAAACCAACTCCCAAGGCTCGCGAGCCACCTTATATACCAGTCCGCTACCCCCACTACTGCTCCACCTCACCCCACTACAGTTCATCCCCACCTCTCATACTGTAATGAGCGGTGTTGATAAGGTAAGACACTTGGTGGGAAAAATTCAAATAGAATGCTTTACGATGGAAATCTGCACTACTGATTGAGTTACACTAATACTTGAACTATATCGAAGTATACATACCTGTTAAATTTAAAAATATAGATTCGGAAGAACGTGGTCGATAAGGTAGGAGAACACATATCAGGAATCTGCATTATCGACTGAGTCACACTACCGATTGAAATACACACCCGATTAACCTACATTAACGACTGCGCTAAATTACAGTCGGTAAAAGAGGAGTTTTGCCAGAAAAATTCAAATAAATTTGCGATGGTGGCGCCATCTATCGATGATGCGACCAAATCATATAGTAGGAATCTACTTTACCAGCCGAGCCAGATTACCGGCTCAATTTACTCGGTCGGAAAGTGCCGCAGAACCCGTGATGCTATAATACTGACAAAGGTTTATTGACACTTATTAGCTAAACAAATTTATTATTATGAATGTGTAATTCGTTTAACTAATTTGCTCTTATGGTAAAGTATCACATACCCTTAAGGGGGTATTCTAGTCTAGAATTGTAAAAAAATCAATTTTATTTTTTTTTTTGCATATATGAGCCGGTCCTGCCGCGTATGAGCTTGTATGAGGTTGTTTGCGCTCGTATGACGTTATAACGTATTTTATAATTACATATTTTATTTTTTTTTAAATATTTTTATTTTTATTTTTTAACATATTTGTCCAATCTATAGAGTAGGAATCACTGATTAACGAAATGTTAGTGAAAACTGCCTGCAACTTTGCTCAAATTTTTAAACACGTTTTTCTCGAAACTACTTTTTCCAACACGTTTCACATGATCTCTCAAGTTATAAGGAACCGATTACTTTGAAATTTTGCGTGAACCTTCTTTATATATATATATATCCCTTTATTGATCGAACTAGGATTATATAAAAATTTTGTTTTTTACTATTTTTAAGAAATTGTAAATTTTGAAAATAGGGCAAAAAATCACGTTTTTTTCAAACAGTCGCCATTTTGTGAAGAATTTTTTTTTCTTTTTCCCTAATTCAGACGATAGTGAAATTCTTACTGATTAAGAATCTTTTTTTTTCCGACCACCAAAAGGGTTGGAATCGTGTCAATACGGACGCACCCTTTTTCCCACCCCCGCCATTCAATTTTCGAATTTTTTGTTTCTCAATTTTTTTTTCTTTTTCCCTAATTCAGACGATAGTGAAATTCTTACTGATTAAGAATCTTTTTTTTTCCGACCACTAAAAGGGTTGGAATCGTGTCAATACGGACGTACCCTTTTTCCCCCCCCCCCCCCCCGTTCAATTTTCGAATTTTTTTTTTCTCAATTTTTTTTCGTATGGTTGGAATATTAATAAATGTCTAGTAAAAAAGTGTATGGTAAAAATATTTCCCGTATAAAAGTGAATTTCTATTAATTCTTGCACAACAATTAATTTGTATTTTAGAAGACAAACTCCAAATTTCAAATTAAACAAATTTTAACGTATCCCATCGAACTTTAAGTTATGTAGTATCGTTTTTGAATAAAGATTACTTATAAACACTTAAGTGAAACATTCTGATTTTCGTACGCTACTTACCTCTCTCTGGTTCATATGAAGATAATTGTGTCCGACTACAGTTTATGAGAGACTAAAGAAACCTTAATATTCTTTGAATAATATTTTCTTTAAATAAATATTAAGGATAGAATAACTTGAAATTGTTACAAGAATTCGATTCAAAATAATTTTAACAGTTGTATGGTCCTTTAAAAGATTTAGATGTGTATTAAGATCTAGATATGTACACGGAGAGAAAGCTTTGGTTGTTGCATCTATAGCTTGGTCAGCGCAACCATTCAATTGCTTAGCTTATCTATTTTTTGGTTGCGCTAACCAAACTATGGTTGCTCCATATTTTTCAATATTCTATGGTTGGACCAACCATAGCTTTCTCTCCGTGTATGAGTATAAATTGATTCAAATTAAGAGAAATTGTGTAAATGGAATTGAAATTTTGTATAATTACAAAGTCGACCCTTTAAGGCTGATGGAATTCAAAAAACATTCATGCAGAGAAACTCGAATTTCAGGGGCGCGACTAGCACGGGATTTTTGGTATCAGCATACTCAGACAGTAGATCGAAGAAAGTAATATGCATGGGTGTCCAAATTGTTAGATGGATAATACAATTCCACACTAAACTCATTTTTTGAAGGTTTGGAATCCATTTTTTTATTTATTTTTTTTTTTAGTTTTAATGTGCAGGGTGGCCCCGACACCCACTGCCTTGAGACACTTATTACGCGTCTGTCTAATTCTGTCAACTTTTCACTAGGATTTGGTATTGGGGTTTTGAAAGGAAGAAAGGGTGTAGAACATGTCGAGACACAGACTTACCAGTTCGATGGGTCCTATAAGAAAGTTCGTAACTTGCGCTAACAAATAGAATCTACGCAACTCACAGTGACGAATAGGAAGTACGCAACTCGCTGTAGCGGATAGAAACTACACGGAAAGAAGGTTAGGAGAAGTGTCACGCAAAGAGGAAAGTAGCAGCACCATCAACGGTGGTGATGCAGTGGCTAGTCCGTTTGTGGGTGAATGGTTGCCCTGCGGGCACGGAGATAGTTTTAGCGGGAATGATTTGAATTGAAATAAGAAATATAATCTCCGATTTTAATTCAAATCATTCCCGCCAAAACTATCACCGAGTGACGTCAGCACAGTACAGCCTACATAGAAATAGCCTTTGTTATTTTTTTTTGTGCGGCCAAACCAGCATGTACGGTCAAAATATTCGCCTAATGTATTTCTTTTATTGAAAAACTGGTGAGTCTCGACATGTTGTACACCCTTTCTTCCCACAGTGTGCTACCAAAAATCGATCAAATTGCCCTTCTTTCTCTTCAAAACTACAATACCAAATCCTAGTGATAACATTAGTAACTTTCCACAGATTTTGACAGTTTTTGACATTTTGTTTTCAATTTTTACTTTCAAATTCCATCGCCCTTAATAAAAATGTTTAACATCATTACCTGGGAAACAAATTGAGTTCCAAGATTTGAACACATACTGTTGAAAATAGACAACCTGGTATAGATATACATATTCTTGTGGGTTCGTAATCTGTGAAGAGCAATATGAAATAATTATTATGGATATTGTTATAGATGGACAGTTTGAAATTCATGTACATTCTTTAGTATTTTAACCGTTTCGTTACGGTACCGACTAAAGACGGCGCCCGTTCGAGTCGTTCAAAAAGAATCTATGCACTGTATTGGTAGAATATCTCTTAATTCTGTTGAAAGCTCAATGTGAACACTTTGTGGCGAGGTAATCTATTCAGTTGCGGCACTTTAGTGGAGCGGACCGCCGAAAAAGTTAAGCAGGGTCGATCATGATTTGTTGCTCGAGCTTTGCAAATTGAATTTAATTTTAGAATTCATAACCTTGTCTGGTCCATACGTAAATCTATTTATGGGGTCGTGCATTACCCAAAACATTCTCCGATGGCAAAATACTTTTAAATTGCGTAGTTTCTATATATGACAGATTAAAAAAAACCAACAGCATTTGATAGAGGCATAATAGTTTATTACAAAAAAAGTATAGGGGAGAGGTGCTCACATTTGTTCGGTGTACACAGAGAATCAAAAGAAATATCTAGAAAACTATTAAATGAAATATGTTTTTATTACTAAATATCTATGACTTTATTGCATAAGCATTTTTTAGAAAAGTTACATTGCAGACCTTTGCATATTTTTTTTTTATGAAATATGTTTTTGACATATTGCAATGATTTTCTTCAGAACTCTATCTAACATTTAAAAAAATAACAGGACTTTTAAAAAGTTTTCCACTTGTGTACTTACAATTTGTCATCATTATATTCATCCTAATTGATGGAAACATTGGGTTTAAACACAGATTTTAAATAATATATCAAGATTTAGTGAACGAAGTTCCGGGTACACAGATAATCACTAAGAGTCTGTTTTGACAATATCGAGGTTAACGTTGTCAAAAATCACGAGGGTTTTTTTTTCTGATGGTTGGCAGCTTGGCAGTACATAAAAGATACTTGAGCGGGTATTTTAGTGTAAATAGTAACCAAGCATATATAACGTTGGTATCACTGACATTTAAAAAAACAACATTCAGTAGATAATTAACCTGCAATTTAACATTAAAAACTGATCATTATAATATTATATATTTTTTAGTTAATATAAAGTAATTTGAGATCCTTGATAGTTTTCGCGAATGATAACCTAAATAATTAAACTTATCAACGAGTAAAAGTAAGTCAAAAGCTTTATTTATTTAGCATCAATTTTAGAAATTTTCAATTTGATATCTCAATAAATGTAGACGTAATGTTGCAGACAAAAAATGTCGGTAAGGTAGAGATCGGGTAAGTCTGACATGGCCTTAAACTATTCTGTAGAAGATAACGGTATTTATTGAAAAAGTTGATGATTGCTTGTCCCTTTCGAGTACCTTTTAATGCAATAAAATAATTTGTTTATTTATATGAAAAATTTGCAATTGTTTTAAACAAATCGCATTTTCTCAAAAAAGGTTTTCGCGAAATTGATTAAATTTAGTACAAATTTAGATCATAGTCTACAGCAGTTCTGATAAAAATTTCAGAGTGGTGGGCGAAATACTTTTCGAGATATGTTCGATTATGTAGTCTCGCGTCAGCTTCGACCGTACCGTCGAGCTGACCGTATTGCGCGCCGCCCGCGTCGAGTGCGAGGCATCGTGTACCTCTGAAAATTTTGGTATGGGTTCCTAATGAAATTTTATGAATTATTTAATGTAAGTAGTATAACAGTGCCGGTTCTGGATAGATTCGTGTGAGTGCATGTCCGTGTGAGCTTGCGTTGGTGTTAGTGTGTGTCTGTGTGAATGTGGGTGGAGGGGGTAAGAATGTGGATGACGTCATAGTTATGATGAGTCACTTCCGGTGATAAGAATTTTTAACATAAACAAAGGGTGTCAAATTACAGAAAAACAAAAGTATCGGGTTACATAGGAATTCCTGAGAGATGACGTCATATATTTTTTCTTTTTTTTTAACATAAACAAAGGGTGTAATATTACAGAGAAAAACAAAAGTATCGGGTTACATAGGAATTCCTGGGAAATGGTGTCATATTACATACTCCTATGCAAGTCCAAACCTGTTTTACCCCCACTCCTGAGAAATTTAGCGTATTATGTTACATAGAATTCTGAGAAATGACGTCATATTACATATTTTCAAGGTTAAACCCCCCACTCCCCGAGAAATGGTACATAGAATTCCGGAGAAATAACGTCATATTGCGCAATTTCATGCAATTTAGATCATGTTTCACCTCCCCTTTGAAACATAAACTTTGGTGTTATATTATACGGTAGCCATAACAATAAAATAAGAAATTCTAAGAAATTAGATAAAAAGTCCTATATAAACCGCAGCACATCCCTTATTTTTTCAGTACAAGAGTTACTTGTACACCATTCAAAAACGTGTCAGTATTCAAGTGTTGCTAAGCAAAT
>UCOK01019875.1:0-58672 GCA_900474325.1 Synergus umbraculus
CTCTAAACTTGAATCAGTGAAATTTAACTGATTACCAGTCAAATTCCACTGATTTTCAGTGACTTTTTTCTCACGATTTTAATCAGTGAAAAATCTACTGGAAATCAGTGAAAAGTCACTGAAATTTTTAGTAGTTTAGTGAAGATGACTGAAAATTTCAGTGACTTTTGACTGATTCTCAGTGAATTTTCACTGATTAAAATCGTGAGAAAAGAGTCACTGAAAATCAGTGGAATTTGACTGATTCAGTTTTAGAGAGCAGAGAAGTCAGATAAAAGTATTATAATTAGAATATATTAGAAAAATATAAGAAGAATATATAAAAATATATTTATAATAAATATAAAAAGAATATATTAGAAAAGAGTTTATTAATTTTTAGAACAGGTTTCTAAAGTTTTTAGAAATCTGTTCTAAAAATTAATAAACTCTTTTCTAATATCTCATAAAATTCACTGAAATATTATAATACTTTTCTCTGACTTCTGTGTGTCCGAAAGTCAGTAAATACTGTTTTAAAATCTAAGAAAATAATTTTTTCCGTGTAAGCCAGTTTGTTTCATTTTAAGCCAGTTTTTAGGCTTAAATTTAGTTTTAAGCTTAAAAACTGGCTTAAAATGTAACACAAACTAGTCCTTTCATGCTTGATTTAAAACTTTTTTTTTGTGAATAATCTACTGGAAATCAGTGAAAAGTACCTGAAATTTTTAGTAGTTTAGTGACGATTACTGAAAATTTCAGTGAATTTTCACTGATTAAAATCGTGAGAAAAAAATCACTGAAAATCAGTGGAATTTGACTGATTCAATTTTAGAGAGTAAAAATCCCATGCATCTCTTAAAAATATTTCTGAATGCATCACTTCTAAATATTGATAAAAAAGAAAAACAGTTTATCTTCTAGTAACTTTTTTTTATGACCTGAAGATATGAATCCAGATACCATGGATTCCTGTAACGCTTCCTGGTGCCGCCGGCGATTTCCGGCGGAACTCGAGTTTTGCTTCAGAGGATTCTGATGTCTCGCGGCCCCGGTCCATTTCGTATATTTTCTCTCTTGGGTGTATACAACTACCATTCTCTCATCTCGACGTTAACATTATAAGTATTGGTGTGAGAAATATATCAGGCAGTTATTGCGAATGGTACGAAGACTCATAATTTTCAAGGCTTGGTTCGTTTCTCGGTCCAAGTTTACTGATGGGGGTAGGGATTGGGATGTGGGTGAGTTTAGGGATGGGAAAGGGTGAGAAAGAGGATAAGCGAGTTGAACGGATGATGTTCAACTTGGAGTTGTTTGGAGGCGGAAACAGGGCATGATACCATTTAACCCCGCAGATCATCGTCGCTCTTGGTGATGGCGTTAGTGGTGCTTTTCAACCCTCTCGACTGACGTTCTTTCTCAAAGTGGAAATTGTATACTTTCATCGTGCGGATGAGATTGGCTGCATTTACTCCCGTCGTTCTAATGTAAGAAACGACGTGTTTATCAGCGATCTGATAGTTCCATTAACGTGTCCGATCATTCTTCAATTGGAATTTTGTTTATAGGGGTGGTTCCATTGTTCATTAGATAAAACGATCTGGAATTCCTCTGAATTGAAAGTTTCTTGCAAATCTTGCATTTATAAATTTGCATATCATTTTTAAAATGAAATTCCTTAATTTTCTTTAATTAGAGTATTATATTGATTAAATGCTTTTACCTAATCCCCATTTCTTTTCTAATCATCAGTTTTCCTCTCACGATTGGTAATAACTCAGAAGAAAAAATTTGCGAACTAATTCGAGAATTTTCGACCGTTTCTAGGCACTAGTGTTCTGCAATTAACTTTTATATGCCGCACGTTATGAATTAGTAAGAATTACGTGGTAATTGCAACTCTCGGAAAATGTCGATAAATTCTAATTTATTCATACACTGAGAAACTCTGGGTTAGAAAAATTACTAATATCGATAGCAAGTAGGGGCAAAATCTCAAAATAATAAATTTTACTATTGAAATAGTAAAATTTATTATTTCCTGTATTAAAATTCTTCTAATATAGAGTTTCTCAGTGTATATATATGTCTCTTGAATGGAAATAATTCAGAACAAGAATATTCGTATGTAATTTTGTCAAGTGGGAAGTGCAACAAAGTGCTTTTCACTTCTTCTGGTCGTGATGAATCTTCAAGGAAGCAAGGCGACGACTTATGCGAATTTCGCAAGAAATATTTCCTGGGCAATCAATCAATATTCAACGTGCATGTTAATGGTGGATTAATTCGCCAGTAGAATCTCCTCGCGCGTTTCTATGGCGCGCGCTCCCTGCATCCTTGCATACGTCGCATGCCACGGAGGTCGCTTTTTCAAAAGGTTTTGTAATCGTCCACTTCATTTGTATTCGGCCTACGTATCGAGAAGGAGCTTATAAGTAACACAGTAATGACATACCCTGTCATGGCAGAACAGTTTTCTCGGCTTATTGTCGTTAACCACACATTGATTTATTGACGCCAGCAGGAAAATTCCGGCGATACTTTTCCTCTACATATATATATGTAATATATATATAATATATGATCGAAATCTCCTTAAATTCCTTTAACTTCCTTAAAATTATTTTAAATGGTTTGAAATCTGTTGAAAATCTTTTGAATTCCGTTAAAATTCATTAAAATTCTCTAGAGACCCTTGAAATCTCGTGAAATCGATAAAATTGTCTTAAAAATCTTTGAACTGTTTTCAAAATTTATAAAAGTCTCTAAAATCAACTAAAATCTCTTATAGAACTCTTTAACAATTTTTTAAATATTTCAAATTCATTTTATTCCCTAAAATTCTTAAAATCCTTTTCAACTTTTTTTATAATCCCACGAAATCTCTTGAAATACTTTTAAAATCCCTTGAAATCTCTTAAAATCCCAAGCAACGTCAATAAAATGATTTTTGGAACTTCTTTTCGATATTCTTAATTCAATAAATGCAAAAAACAATACAATAAAAAAATTCGTCAGACTAGACGTCTGAAACTTCAACCCAATATTATTTGGAACATTTAAAAATGAACTCTCTAAAACTGAATCAGTCAAATTCCACTGATTTTCAGTGACTCTTTTCTCACGATTTTAATCAGTGAAAATTCACTGAGAATCAGTCAAAAGTCACTGAAATTTTTAGTAGTTTAGTGAACGATTACTGAAAATTTCAGTGATTTTTCACTGATTTCCAGTAGATTATTCACTAATTAAAATCGTGAGAAAATAGTCACTGAAAATCAGTGGAATTTGACTGGTAATCAGTTAAATTTCACTGATTCTAGTTTAGAGAGTATATTCAATCAAGGCATCGATATTTTTCTCGAAAAAATAGAAATTAATTTGACAAATGTCAACATGTTTAAAAGGAAAATGTTTCAATCAAAGAATTAAATTTGGATTGCTAGAAATAATTCAACCGTTTTATGAGCATTATGAATCACATTAGGTATTAATTAAGCTACATGAAAGCATCATAAAAAATTATTATCTTAGTTGTTTACCGGAAATGAGAAGCTAGAATAATATTTATGTTTTTCAACAAGAGAGTTTTGTTTGTTTAAGTCAATCAAAGTCAGGAATTCCATTAAGGAATATTTTTATATCGCTTATACTCATCTGAAAGTATGCTGACTTCTGTGAATCGTTCAGTGAAGTTAAATTAGCACCTTAGGTACCAATTATATTAATTAAATGATATTAATTGATGATTAAACCTTATATTGGTTCTAAGTTGACAATTTATTCTACTATTATGAATAGAGAGCAATAATAATAATAATTATGAATTATTTATAAAGATTGAAAATTGAAGAATATTTTTTAAAGAGATATGTGACTCTTTATGGAGAATAAATGGAAATGTTGAATATTTGTAATCAGGTTCCCCCTCGTTTCAGAGGAAGGACACGTCAACCTAATTAAAGGAACTTTGAAGCGAGTTATTTTTTTCCTTTATTTTCATAAAGCCGCTACATATCTTATGTATGAAATTACGAATATTTATTGCGATTTCACATGCAAGCGGCGGCAATTAGCGAAATGTAAGCGTTAAAAATTAAGATTTCTTTAACGCCAGGTGCTGCCAGTTTCGTTGAAAGTGAGCAAACATCATTCACGTAATAATGAGTCAATTAGAAAAATATATGTATAAATATTTAATTTCCTAATCTTCTAATCTGTGAGTTGTGTTTATAACTCTTTAATAATAATCTTTTCTTTTATTGAGATTTTTATTCAAATAGTATAAAAATATACAGAAAAAGTTATCGTAAAATAATCGTAATCGAAAAGATTAATTATTATTTTCCTAGTGTAATTTTCATTCTGCAATAGGAAATTCCCTGGATTACTCATTATGCCAAACTTAAGAATTCAGAGGTATTTGTTCATGACATGATTATTCAGCAATGCAATAACTATTATGAGTATTCAGCTCGAGGTATAGATATATTATTTTTTTTTATCACGAGCATTTATGCTATAAATTCTATTCATAGCAAACAGGTCTTTTTTCACTTTTAAATTGTGGTTTAAAATGCGCATTTTTGAATTAGTAAGAAATATTTAATGGAAATTAAATTCAGGCACAATTCGTTTATATAATGGGAAAACAATTTTCTCAATATGTATTGAAAGTTAAACAACATTATTGTAAAGAATATATAAACATTTAATATTAATATTTATATCTTTATTTCAAATTAGACACTCGTTGCTCTCTTTACTTTTTATTTGAAAGTCTGATTGTGAGTGACTGAAATAGAAACCAAGAATGAGATTTGGATGACAAAATGGTTAGGATAAAAAAAAATTATTGACGATAAATCAGGTGTATGGGATTCCTAAGATAGCGTTACCCACTGAAAGTCATTACGTCGCAGAAAAGTAATTCCCAACTAAGTAAGTAAAGCAATAAATACATAATGCATCCGGCAACTTTTCCCACAAGCAACCCGGGCAATGTTGAGGAGCCAGTTCCATGAAATCATGCATCTCACAGTCTTGCGTATGATGTTCCTATTGAGTATTGATATCTCAGATTTATAATTTATCTGCCAGATCTTTTTTTATGAGATTCATGTCAACAGAATCCATGGTTTTTGTTTTGCTAATGTTTTAATCGCAGAAACCGTTTTCTATTCAAAAGCAGGACATTAAACATTCATATTTTCTATGGAATAGAGAAACTAACAATAGGAAGTTAAAAAACATTAATTTGCATATTAAAACTTAGAGATAAATAATTATTTAGACTTAAGTTAGACCTAAGTGTTAATCATAAGATATCGTGTTATCTTATGAGTAGAAAAATATTCTTCAATCAAAATTGGATCAATCACAAAATATTTTATTAAATTATAAAAAATAATAATTTTTTTTTCAGAATTTTGGTTTTATTTATAGCTGTACTTATTAAACTTTTTATCTACAGGTTTGGCAGTATTATATCCCAAGGAATTATAAACAAGGATGGATCAACATGCAAGTGGAGTGGGAGAAAAATGATCAATTATAAAAGGTACAAAAGTTAATTTTAATTTTATTTTTCATACTTTATTTTCATTCTATTACTATTCAAAGAAATATTTTCGTGAATCCAGGAAAAAATACGTATATCTTCTTGTTCAGTAAATTCTTATGCAATTAATAAAAAGATAGTTTTATTTTCTTACTATAATTAGAAGAATCTTTGCTTAATGATATTTGAACGAATAAAAATGGTATATTTTAAGAACAATAATAATAGTTACTTTTTCAGGGTTTTCGAATTTTTAAGAAGATCCCAGAAGAAGAAAAGGATTCGTCTAAGACAAATGAGTGGATTTTTAACAAAGGAACAAAGCTTGAGATTTGCAATTTACATAATTTTCGTGTAAGTATTATTGATGATTTTAAAATCTATTCATGATCATCAATTCATAAATTATATTTTTTCTAAAAGTATCTCTAAATACTTTTTCCTTAAAATACTTATTATTTATTAATAACCACCTATAAAGCCTAAAAGCCTCATGACTTCCAAGTTGTCTCAAAATAAAAGAACTCTCACATTTAATGGTATTTCCATGAATTTGGTCTTACAAAGAAAAAAGTCTAGCTTTTGCTTCAAGCTTCTGTTACACCTTAATACAAGTCTGTTTTTAGACTTGAATCTAGATTTAGATCAATCTTTAGTTTCAAATAATTTCTAATAAAGTTACTCAAGTTTTCCAGCAATTGACTGATTTGATCCAGTGGAGACTTGGTTGACAGCCCTTGGGATAGCTCCTCTTCTACTATCATACACTTTCAAATGAAAAGAATCCTCTACTTCCGCAGAAGATAATATTTTATCGAACCTATTTCCGAGAATCTCTGGTAGTCATATTTCGACAAGAAATTGGACTTTAATCGTAGATCGGAGAGAAATTGGCTTGGAAGCAGAGCCGATCTACGTCCACATGATCTATGGCACGTCGATATTAGCATCCGAGAGCCATCGATCACAGGCACAGCCATGAGAAGAGCGAGTGGTATATAGATTTAAAATGAAACGCAGGGACGTGATCTCCCTTTATTATCAGAGAGATCAATAAGGCTCCTCGGAAGGCTTTCGAGTTTGCATGCCCGACCTTAATAAGCGGTTTGCCGCAGAACAATCCGATTAATTCGAGAGTTGCTCGAACTCGACTCAACTCGACTGGATTCGGTTCATACTCTCTGAGTTCTGAACCTGTTTGCTGAAGTTTGCTGGCTTAGGTTAGGCATCAACGTATCCTGTAATCATAGTGTTTCCTTGCATTGCTCGAACGTGACTTGTGACCGGTGCTGCACCAGGAGTCCGTCTCCCGAGACCTACGGCCTCCGTTCCATGAAATTAATTATTTACTCTAAGATACGCGACTGGTAGGCATTCCCTCAGCATCAAGAGGTTCCATGCACAATATTTTCCTCTTCCTCAAAGTGCTTTTAATTTGCTTTTAATCCTTTCGATAATTCGATTTAATCATTGCTGGTATCACATCAATGTTTAGGGCTGTTTAAAATCAACTGGCTCCTTCAGTATTTTAAATATTCTTTTGACTAAAAGTTGTTTTTATTCTTCTGGTCTACTATTCTTCTAGTAGAATATTTATCAGCATTGTTTGATTAACTTTCAATTGAGTTTATCTGAAAGAAAATGTATTTTATGAGCAACTTGAATGTTGAATGCAAATCTGTTTAGATTTTTTATGTCGTCGCACGTGAGAATGATGTTTTAAGGTGCTTGGACCCAGCAGGGGCTCGTATACAGTAATCTGAGAAGGTTCTCTATGTCAGATCTCATCTCTGATTCGGACCTCTTCCACACAGGGCCTTTGGCAATGCCGACACGTTCTTACTTCTTCAACAGACTCGATGACGTTGGTGGAAGCTCCGCACGTACGAATTGGGGACTTCTTTCTCGACTCATATCTCTCAAGCTCTCAACATTCATCCACTCCTTGCCTCCTTCCTCCTTTCCTTCCTTCATCAACCCTTACATCTTTACCCCTATTATTTTCAACCAATACGCCCTTATTTCAGTGACTTATCTACTTCTTTACCTTTAAATCTCTTCACATCTTCAACTCTCAACCTGCCTCCTCCTATTATTTCGATCCTCCTTTCTTCAACAGACTCTTTTTTCATTTTTAACCATTTTTAACCACTCTAAACTCCTTTTTATTTTGCTAATCTTGACCTCTCGCCTCCTTATCCATATTTTTTCAATCAGGGTGGCCACAAGATTCAATTTTTTCATTTCTCTGACTTTCAGACAAATTTCCCTGAAAGTAAAAGTATTTGTCAAAAAATTCGTATAATATCAAAATTAAAATCACTTCAAAACTCTTAAAATTCGTAAAAATCATTCAAATTTACGACAACCTTGGAAATTTATTAAAATTTATTGAAGTTCTTAGAAAAATCTTAATATTTCATGAAATCCCTTAAATTTTCACTAATTCTTTTAAAATTCCTCAAAATCTCATGAATTGTTTTTTATTTCCAAAAGAAAATTTAAAATCCCTTAAAATTACCCTAAAAAATCAAAATTTCTTAACACAGAATAAAAAGTCTTAAATCAAGCCAAAAAATCTAGTTTTTATTACAATTTAAGTCAGTTTTTGGGCTTAAATTTAGTTTTAAGTCCAAAAACTGACTTAAATTGTAACAAAAACTAGACTTTTTGGCTTGATTTAAGACTTTTACTTTTTCTGTGAAAATTCTCTTAGAATTTCAATAACTTCCTTAAAATTCCACTAAATCTTTTAAATATTATAGTTACAAATCTCTTGCAATCCCTTTAAATTCCTATAAACCTCTTAAAATAAAAATGTAATAAGAGAATAATTCTGAGTAACTAGTAATTATTACTCAGGATGAGGAAAAAGCGTTTAAATTACACTCCCGTCTCTCAGACTCCCCATAACTAAAATCATTTTTAAGACTCTAACGATTAATATCTTTCTCATGTGAAAGACATTGACGCTCTATTTTTTACGATTTGTGAAAGCCAGGAATAACTTAATGAACTAATTCACAATTTTATGATCTAAATAATCATCAGTGAATGAAATATGTTTATAATTACTCCAGATGTTAATCGGCTGCAGTCAAGTTCCTTCCGTTTCTACGTCACTGTGATTATGATGGAACAGTAATTTAATTTCTCGTTCTATGCGCTGCAGTTTAATTACACACTTAGTCGTGTTAAAAACGATTTATTTTATTCGTATTAGAATAAACTAATTAAAATGGCACGTGAAGCACTTGGGCGCCACCATCTCTATAGATATTTTTCCAAGAAAGTTACTTATTTCAGGAATTAAAGCGTGCAGCTATTAAAACTTCACTAACTTTCCATTATTTCCAGCAAGTTTTTCATTATTCATAATGTTCTATTTTTAGCAAGCGTAAAAATATTAGCAAAATTATTAAGCACTCAGTGCGAAACTTAATCAAATGTAAATTGATTGCACTAATGTGCGAATAAGGATATGGTCGAGTTAATTTAAACATGGCATTATTTTTTTGACATAGCACTTCCTAAGATCATCAAATACAAACTCGTGTTTTGCATTCATATTTCTTAGTTGCATTACGCACGTCTTTTTGAAATCTGTTTTATCTGACGCTTTATAAGCACAGAAGATAAGAAAATGCAAGCAGATACATGACATGGCGTTACGCAGAGTCACGCTACTTCATAATATCTAGATAACAATCACGGTTGCTTCATTATTCTCTCAATTCCTCTGATCGAAACAAATTTGTATTTTATGCAAAGTGAGGAGCATATTTTGCCTAAATTAAAAGTACTTTTTACAATAAATGCATGATTTCAGTCGATTTTCATAGGCAAGCAAAACGTGGAAATTATGTCACTGAGAAAAATGTTTGGTGCGGACAACAAAACTTTTTGTTGCTATAGAATCAACAAAAATTGTTTGGTTGTGCTAACCAAATATTGGTTCTTTCAACAAACTTTTTGTTGAACCAAGAAAATTCATTTGAACCAACAAAATCTCAGTTCAACAAAAATTTGGTTGGCACAACCAAAAATCTTTGTTGTTTTTTTAGCAACAAAATTTTTTTTTGTCAGCACCAAAATTTTTCTCAGTGTATCTGATTGGTTTTTGAATGACTTGAAGTTGAAAGAAGAAAAACAAACTAATGGTGCAAAAAAATGTCAGGAAAATCTTCGAAATACGTTCAAATTCGTTAAAATTTCTTAAAACTCCCAAAAACCTCTTGAAATCCCTTAAAAATCCACAAAAACGATTAAAATCATAAATGTCTTGAAATTCAAGTTAAAACTCATAAAAAGTTCTTCAGAACTTAATGCAAATGAAATCGTTACGTATTTTAAGAAATTTTAAAGAATTTTTAAAAGATTTTTAAAATCTTAAGAAATTTAGATTTTTTAAGAAATTTTAATATTTATCATGGAGTTTTAAAGGATTTCACGAGATTTTTTATTGTTTTTTAAAAATTTTGTGGAATTTTACGTAATTTTGAAAAGTTTTGTAAAATTTCAAAAGATTTTTATATATTTTAAGGGATTTTAAAGTTTTTCGTTACATTATAAAAGATTTTGAGAAGCTTGGAAGAAATTTTAAGGAATTATATATATTTTCGTGGAATTTTCAAGGATTTTAAAAGTCTTGTAAGAATTGTCAGTAATTTTAAAAGATTTTAAGAGGTGTCTATGAATTTAAAGGGATTATAAGAGATATGTATAATATTTAAAAGATTTAGTGGAATTTTAAAGTTCCTTGTGGAATTTTAAAAAGCTTGTAAGAATTTTAAAAAATGTTGATTTTTAAAAGTAATTTTAAAGGATTTAAAAGCTTCTCATGGAATTTTAAAGGACTTTAAGAGATTGTTAGGAATTTTAAATAATTACAAGAGATTTGTATAATATTTAAAAGATTTATTTGAATTTTAAAAGGACTCCATGAAATTTTAAGAGATTTTTAAGGAAATTTAGGGAATTCAAAGAATTTTAAGGACTTTTAAAGTTCTTCGTGGAATTTTAAAGCATTTGACAAATTTTTTATGATTTTCTTTTGAATCAACAAACCTTCATTGATTTTTTAATGACTTGAAGTTGTAACAAATTAAATAAATAGTCTGTGTTGGTCTGTTAGTTTATTATAAAAAAAAATATCGTGTGTTTCACTGGCGAGAAGGATTTTCTCGACTCGTGTATTTTTTTCAGTATTCTTCTCCTTGGATCGCACTTTCGATCAATAATTTATTGAAAAGTGGCACTCAGAGGTATCATCCTTGAAAAAGGGGTTAAGCTAAGGAATATTGGGAGAAATCCGGGGCGCGAGCAGCTGGATTTCGAGATGATTGGCGTATATATCGAGACCATATATATATATGGTCTCGATCTTGAGTCTCGATCGCACAAGGCGTTGAAAGAGTGTTCGATGAAATAATGAGAGGCCCAGTTAATAAACAGTACGCCTGTTCGCGGATATAAGGGCTCGAGAGTGGGGATATTAGGGATTTGGTGAGGCAAGGGAGACCCGCGGGGCCCTGCGTTATTACCAGTCGAGAAAAGACAGCTATTAAAGTCCCTATTTAAATATTATCAATGAAATTACAGTGCTCACCGCACGCTACGCTCTCCTCAGTTATTACAGACTGAACACTGACCGTTCGTGCTCTTTAATCGCCGTTGTCAATACTAATCGACATCGACGTGATTTAATTCCTTGCCTCTTTCTTTATTGTAGATGTTACACTGCATTTGCCTCAATCTCGATGTGAAAGCTATATAGCTACCATTTTGTGGGAGTATTACGGTTCTTGGAACACAAGATTAATTTTTAATAATTAGGGACTGTTGAATTATTGTCTCAATGATTTGAGAGATTTAGTTTGAATAAAAATATTGAAATATAATAAGACGCTTAAAGAGCAATTATATAGTAGTATTGTCTAATTTTTTATAATTTTTGTTTCTGGAACATTATAATTTCTATAGATGGCGATAAATAGAAATAAATATATAAAGTATCAGATTGGTTTGCATTGAAATACGTCCGAATTGTAGCTGTAATTATGAATCTCTTTGGCGTAGTGAGTAGAGTGATGAGTTTTAATTTCGTTCTTTCCATGCGTCTGGGGTTCGAGTCCTGGTTCTGATATCGAAGAAATAAATTTTCATTTGGGATCAGAATATGGCATATTTTACATTCGTCTCAAACACTATTATTATAATTAAAAAATTACTTTTTCTGCAAAAAAATCCTTTCACTTTCGATTTTTTTTACCCATCACATTATACTTTATTATATTTAATACTTAATTATAATAATTGTAATTTAAATTGTTTCTAATCCTATAAATTCTATTGAAAGCTTATTAAAAATCTCAATAAATCCCTGGAAAATATAAATATCCATAAAGTTAAGAGTCCGATACTTTAAATTAGAAAAAAAAACTTTTTTCTGAATGCTTTTTTAATTTTCGAAATCTTTTTCCGAAAGTTAATAAAATACAAAAATACTTTACAACGGCAACCCGTTGGGAGATCCTCATTGAGCTTAACCAGAGTCTTTTTTCTAAAGTCTTGCGACTTGTTGCAGTCTAATTGGATATGAAATTAAGTCAACGAAATTCCAACAAAAATGCAGGGCCGCGCCACGTCATGGGGATTTGAAATTTATATTGCGCCATTCGCAAACTGGGAGATGCTTCCGACGACATCCGTCATCTTTTTACTCGGGTTAACTTCACGAGGATGATTGCGATGCTGAATAATCAAGCAACCTTCTCCTTCTTTGTGCATTATGTGGTACAATTGTCAATATAAAATGAAAAGTTAGTTGCTGTGCAAAATATATACATCTTTTTATATAATATAATTCTATATACTGCACTCGAGGCTCTCAAAATTGAATTATTAAAAAAGATATTTCTGCAAAATATTCTTCTGCATCTCTGAGTTCAGTCCAGGTGCTGCACTGACATAGTGACTCGACGTGCATCATGATAAGATAATCAACTAAAAATTTATCGCTGATCTAAGCACAGGTCGAGATGTCACGGTCAAATTTCTTATATCTTTTTTAGACCGGTGTAATTTCACTTACTTTCTCACCATTTTTACTGAGTGACTCATCATCTCTGAAGTATCATATTTATTATGATTGTAACTTCATTAAAGAAAATGTTCAAGGAAAATGGACTGGTTACATCCGGTTGTTTACTCGTAATAGGAAGAAAAAGTTCTTCATTTTTTTTCTTTTGCTCTTCGTGGGTTCAACCTTCCTCAGATTAAATTAAACTGCCTAAGTTCATAGAATAGTCGTAACCGGTCTGATGATAAAAAGGTATCGAGCACGTCTTTTCACAGCTCTAACTGCAGGAGGTATGTACACCACTCTTGTATAACGAAGAGTTTTTCAGCGTTACTTGAATCGATCGATCATCTCAGATCACGACAGAGTTCTAGAGCCATCTTCTGTACCTTCTTAACTTTAATGTCTCACGATCATGAAAACGTGAACAACTCTAGGTCTTACGTAGATTCAAACGGATAGAAATCTTGGGTCTCATGCCTCAATTTTAGAAAATCCAGCATCACTTATTCAGGTTTATTACAGGACTTGACATAAGCTATAAAAACCAAACTATGAAAACCAAATTTGTGAGCAGAAGTTACACTACAATTCCAATTATTTATCTAAAAGAAAAGATCAATATTATCTCCTCACCCCAATCGAGAAATCGACATCAGTTTCCTATTTTAAATAAACTAACTATATCTGTTTGATTTTAGGTCGGCTCCTGATGCAACTGATCTCATCCTGAAATCTCCAAGTCTCAGCAAATGGTCTATCTCGTCGCTCTGCTTCGAAGTAGGTAATCATGCAGCGAATTCTCGAGATGCCAAAGAGAATTTTCGGTTTTACCGTGGAAGAGCAAGGGCCATCAAAGGAGAGGATCCTTCTAGGAAGAAGAGGACTCCATCTCAAATCTAAGTGGAGGAAAAGAGGAAGAAAGTGAGGAAAGGAGGATAGCAGCAGAAACAGAAGCATCGGCAGTGGATTCATCCGTTCGTTCGCGGCTCGCTCTCGAAGGAAGCAAACGACGCAAAAACTGGCGAGCATTGTCCGAGAGCGCGTCTCAGAGTCGGTGGATACTCGCTGGACCCATGCATACCAACCTACCAGCCACCCATCGAAACTGGCGCGGGGAGGGACATCACGATTTGATTTTTAAATGCAAACAAATCTACATCGTGGCAAAAGCGCCGCCGCCCGTCACTCAGAATCGAGGACTGAGGATATTTCCTCAGAATGGATCGCGGATTTTTTCAATCATCGGATGCTTCTTTCTGTCCAGACTATACGCTTCCGCCGAAACAAAAACGATCCCGATCATTGCGGTGCTCTCGAAAAGGGGAATGCTTTCTTTGTATGACGAATGTACTTAGCTTGGGACTTGTTTATTGTGGGAACTCCTCGAATTGGGTATTTTTAGAACGGAGTTGTTCTGATGAATTGTTACATGTATTAAAATTGGATTCACTAGTTGCAAATATAAAGAGAATTATTGTAAGGAATTCAATTCTGATTAGTTACTTATTTCCTTAGATAAAGAACTGTATGAAACCAATCCAGAGTGGCCACATGTCAGGGAAGTCAGGGAAGTCAGGGAAAATAGAAATTGATATTTATGCTGTTATTTTTGTCGTATTGCATATATAAATTTTATATTTTATTTAGCAGATTTTAGAAACTTTCCAAGGATTTCAAAGGGTTATAAAGAATTTCCAGGCATTCTTTGATATTCTTTGGGTTTCTAATGATTTCAAGAGATTTTCAATAATTTTAAAAGGTTTTAGGAGGTTTCTAGGAATTTAAAGGGATTACTAAAGGTTTGTATAATATTTAAAAGATTTTGTGGAATTTTACAAAATTTTAAGAGATTTTTACGTATTTCGAAGGATTTAAAAGTTTTTCATGGAATTATAAAGGATTTTAAGAAACTTGGAAGAGTTTTAAAAAATTTAAAGGGATTATAAATATTCTCATGGAATTTTAAAGGATTTTAAAAGGCTTTGAAGAATTTTAAGAAATTTTGATTTTTTTAAAGTGATTTTAAGGGATTTGATTGAAATTTTAAAGAATATCACCAGATTTTTATGATTTATGAAAAATTTTGTAAAATTTTATGAAATGTCAGAGAGATCTTTACGTATTTTTAGAGATTTTAAAGTTTTTCGTGGAATTCGTAAAAATTTAAAGAAATTTTGACATTTTAAAAATATTTCTAAGCAATTTAAATATTCCTTGTGGAATTAAAAAAAATTTCAAATATTATTTTTGATTTGTAAAGGAGTTTGTGAGGTTTTTGTTTCCAAGAATTTTTATTTACAAATTTTAATGTATTTTAATTTGAAGTGATTTCGTGGAATTTTAAGATGTTTTGATGCATTTCAATGAATTTTAAGAGATTTCCAAGGTTGTTATTTGAGAGATTTTTACAAATGTTAAGTGATTTTGGAGAAATTTCAATAGTATTATTATTGAAAATTTGTACGCATTTTTAATACTTTTTTGTCACGGAAATTTGTCTGAAAGTCAGGGAAAAGTTAGGGAAATTGAATAATTGAATCTTGTGGCCACCCTGCAATCTGAGATATTCAATCTAAATATTTATAGGCTAAATATTTTTATGTGTAGGATGAATACCTAGATATTTAGAACGAATATATTTGTAATTGAATGTCTTGGCTACTAATTTCCTCATTACAGAGGTTTGAATATCGCGAGGATTTAAAATTAAACTTAATAGCTGATTCCCTAATAACTAAGTACGCCTATGGTACCTGTAATGAAAGGCTCTCCTCGAAAAACGATTCCGGGTACCATGAATCAACCCTGTGAAATAGCATCGCCCTATTTAGATTTAACGAGATTGAAAGATGTTGTATGACATTGTAGGAACAGGTTTTATACTTAAGGATGTAATTGCTTCTCTATGGCATGCACATCTTGTCTCAACATAGCTGCATGTGCACACTCATAAGTTATTGAAACGAAACGATGCAGGGAAAAGAAGGAGCAGAGCTTTAGCAATGAGGTAGAAGGGAGCAGAGAAATAATTGCGAGTGGATTAATGAGACGGCATAATTGCACGGTAATCGGCGATCGTTTTATTAGATGACTGTCTTTTCTTGACGACAAACCAAGCCGCATATTATTAAGGCTCACAAATGCAACGGGGTATGTTCGGATGGCCAGAAATGACAATTACCAGAGGTCCTGTTAAAAGGCACCGTCAACCGCCACTAAACACTAACGCATGTGTGGAATGCAATTTCATCGATTCATGCATTGTGAGAGCCACAATTATCAAGAAGCCAGACGGGGTGGAAAAGTATAGAAACAACTGATTGGAATCAGTGGTATCACAAGTGTTATTCAACGAAGGGTTGTTTTCAAGCTTCCTGGGTCTTATTGACCAGAAGAAGAAAAGAACTCTGTTGGAAATATTATTCAACGCTGGCTCAAGTAAAGCTGATTGCAAGTTTTGTCCAGTTTAACTTGAAAAATGTGCGCTGAACTCAATTGGAAATAAATTTTGCACATCCAGGTATGTCATAATCTAGCGAAAATCGATTTTCGCTAGATCATCTTATTTTATGATGAATTGAACAACTAGTTACAAGAAGCTTCTTCTTTGCAGGTTTATTCGAGCCATCCAGATCACAACTGAAGTCGACTTTGAATGACGAGTCTGCCGTTTAAACTCGAGCGCATACCAGCGCAATTTCTAGCCTGACGGAGTGAGGACAGCATCAGGTTCAGATCCAGGGCCGTTGGCTTCGCGGAGATGAGGACTAAAAACCGGGGCTCCGCAAAGGGACATTTAAATGATGTCGCGGCGCGGCGGCTCGTACGACCGGTCCACAGGCAGGAATAACTCAGCAGCCTGGCCGTGGTTAGACGACTAGATGGACAGTCGGACGGATGGATGGAAAGACGAGGCACTGCCAGCGGTGACATCTCGACTCTACCTCACCTTGCTTCCTCTTTTATCTCTTCTGCACCGACTCATCTTCTTCTCTCTCTTCCAAATGGACGAGGTGCAGGGTGGCGCGGCTCCACAAAACAACAGAGGGAGGGGGATGCTAATCAGATGCCGACAACCGCGGCGAGATCAAAAGAGTGTAGCGTCACTGCTCGTCACCACGCGCGCGCACTCTACTATATTTGAATAATTCTCATTCTTTTTTTGCCTCTTGTCTTTGCCTTTGTACTCGTCATAATTGAAAGCCTAGTCTTCATTTGGTTGCTGCACTTGAAGCAGTTTATCCTCTTTTGAAGATTGTTTTTACTCTCTTGTTGACCTGACAAGTCAAACCAAATAGAAGTTAAAAAGATACTGAAGTCTGTTCAGCTTCGATCGTAGAGAATCAACGAAAACGATTTTGTATATATGATTAGAATAAAAATGTATATTTGTAAAATAGCTTGAGCTCCATGGCTAAGTCAAGAAAGTCCTAAGTCTGTTTTGTCGATTAAGTTACAGACTTTCGGTTTTCTTGACTTGTAAATAGTCGCGAATCTCAAATAATTTACAGAAGAAGAATAGCTTCAGTTAAGGTATAATAATAGTTAAGATATTGACTTTATTGTATTGAAATTGGAGCCTTGGTGCTTTTCCAAGGTAAAAAGACTGCGAGTCAACATAGGGTTGAATTTTATTGTCATACCTGTCACTAAAGGAATAGAGGTCAAAATATAACTTTTAATTGACTTATTAATTTATTGTGCACATAAATTAACAAGTTTTACTCAAAAATATGACATAAGTGTCTTTTTAACTTCTATTGTATTTATCTGACAATCCAAACCAAGTGCATCATGTCAGGGATGAACTGTTCGAATTGGCACAGATAAAAGAAATCTGCTCTCTAAACTTGAATCAGTAGAAAATCAGTTACTCTAAATTATTGAACTTGCCTGATTCAATTTTAGAAAGTGCTGATAGAGAAAGTCTACTCTATATTCTGTCTACTTTATACTCTATATTTCGTTGTTGCTCCTGCTTTAATTTCATCTTCTTTATATTTAGGAGCAATGATGCTGCAACAAATGCCGGTTTCATCGATTGGGAAACAATAGCACGGAAGCACTATTAAATATGAGGAATAAGGAGAATGAGTAGTAGCCAAAGAAGATGAAGGCGGATGAAGAGGTGAAAGAAGAAGGTGAAGCTTGGCTTCGAAATACTGTAAGACCGGTAAACGACGGCCGTTCGTATAGCCTGGCTATGAATCGTCGGAGCGTGAGATCATAAAGCCGCCCTTATCATCGGCTGCATCTTAATGTAGGGTACGTGTATACCTACGTGTATATATCTACATAAGTATGGCTACGCGGCTGCGTACGTTATAGGGTTATACGCGCGCCAGGTTCGACCGCGGAAAAGAAAATATGGCAAGAATTGAAGACTGCAAGAGAAGAGAAGAGAAGAAAAGAGGAGATAAGCTGAGAGAAGGAAAGAGAAGAGATGAGATGAGTTGAGAAAAGAAGAAGCAAGGCACAGGTGTCCGACGCCTCAAAACAACATCTTTATGACCCTCTAACCACAACGAGCTTATACTTATGTGATATTTCCACGACTACGCATACACATTATGTATTATATTGTTATCAACAGTTGGCCTCCTACATTTTATTGTCTTCCACAAGTTATTAGTGTCCCAAGCTTGTATTTGAGATCAAGACAGGATTCACCCTTTCTGGGAAAGAGATATGGATGAAATGCAATCAGTATTGTTATAATAAGGTTTTAAGAAGATTATAATTTAGAATTATAATAATATGTAAAAATAATTCTATATTTCTTATTCGATCAGTAGTTTGAAGAGGGAAGGAAGGGGTTGAAAGAGGGATCCTCTTGCATCTTGTTGCATATTTTGTGTCGTAAATACCTCTCCCACCTCTTCTGCTGAAGTTCAAGCTGCGGTTGTGTGTAAATCAAGTTCGCTGCCTGCCAGTAAATCATTCGATAAGTACACACCGCTGGGATAATTTACGCAGCCGCCTCTCCTTTAACGGGTTTAGTTTTGACCCCATCAATGCAAATGCATCTTATTCACTTCTGCAAAATTGTAAATTTCCGTCTTCTAGTTATCTTATGTAACTTCCTTTCCAAGATTGAGTGGCATTAAAGATGCGAGGCGTGTTTAAATATAAAGTATTTTTAATTGACGTGAAATATTTATATAATATAAAAAGAGGAATCGGGTTTTACGGGAACATAAGATTAAGAAAGGCGATCGAACAGTAGTGATATGTATTACTTGTTTCTAGACGTAAATAGAACGTATATTTGTCACGACTTGTCATAGAAGTCGTAAACTACTAAATCCTGTACATGACAAGAGAAAAACTAGTTATATACACCGTGGATCGTTGCATCAAATAATTTATGATTTGTAGAACGATATCTGACTTTTAGAATGTTAGTTTTAGAATAGCTTTTATGTAACTATAACAACGTCTTTGGTAAATAAACCTACACTGAGAAAAATGTTTGGTGCGGACAACAAAACTTTTTGTTGATATAGAAGCAACAAAAATTGTTTGTTTGTGCCAACCAAATCTTGGTTCTTTCAACAAACTTTTTGTTGAACCAAGAAAATTCATTTGAACCAACAAAATCTCAGTTTTGGTTGAATTAACAAAACTTTGGTTGGTTCAACAAAAATTTTGTTGTCTGCACCAAACATTTTTCTCAGTGTAAACAGGAAATATTTAATTTCTAGCTCTGCAAAGACGTGTTTTGACAATGTGATGTTGATTTCCTAATACTGAGGATTAGTAAATACTTCCGACAAGATTAAGAAGTGGAAAATCAGATTAAATGTATAAAGGATTGTAAGGGTCGATGAAAATCGAGATTCGAGTTGATGTTTGTTATCTGTAAAGCAAGTCGCCAGAATGTGCAGGCTGCTCGTATATCGTCTACGTTCGTATATCATTTTGACAATGAGATGCGTTTACACGCACCTAATGTACGATGCAAGTGTGTGCAAGAGACTCTCCTCTCTCTGTCTCTCTCAGACTGGTTACTTGTGCGAGAGGAACTAAAATGCTGGTGGTTGCCAAGGAGTGACGACAGGTGGGCTAGTTCCTTGATAAATGAAGCGAGAACTCAACGCTACTTATCTGCCGATGCATCAAAACTGTCGGACACACTGAGCTTCCTACATTAGATATGTCTATGATTCACATCCATGAAACTGACACTCGGATAGAGTTGTTAGCATTATAAATTCTCTAGTTTACCTCTCGTAATATGTATACTTATGGCTTTTTTATTTTTAAGTAAATTTTTCAAAATTCTCAACACTCATTATGGGAGGGATGATGAAAGTGAGTGAAGGTAATTTTGATATTTTGTTGATCAGGTTTCGCAGCTAATTAAACTCGATGAAAAATTGTGAGAAGAACGAGTCTTGTTGGCACGGAATGGCTTTTTTCGGAATTGCTCCTGGTGGGCAATCTTGCCGAGTTTCGGTCCGAGATTAAGGGAATAAATTTCCAGGTTCGATAATTGTATTGGTACTTTCGGTAACTAATGATCTAAAAGTCGTTAGCACCGAGTCCGATCGAGGGTGTGTTACGAGCCTACTTTGTTCAGACAAACGAAATAACCGTATAAGGTTCAAAATGAAACTGCAACCTACCCCACGCATGTTTCTTCGACCAATTACAGTTTGTCAATTGTAATTCATGACAGGGAAACTCTCATAAGTATAATTTAGATAAAATGTAAGAAAGATGATGTTATTCAAGTTTGAAGGTCTTCTAATTTCAGATAATTAATCCCACATAAAGAATAGGAACCCAGTGAGCAAAAAATTGAAAGATGTTTTTAGAACGTCCTAAAAACTTCCTAAAAATGTCCAATGTTCCAAAACCTTCTTTCAATTTTTTGCCACCTGGGAAGGGAGTTCCGCAAAAAAAAATATATGTAACATTATGTTGAGGTAATACAACAAAAGATATGAATCTTTGTATATATAAAAATGATATTTATATATAATTTATAAGTCGTTGACAAAAAATTGTGAAACTTAATAATGAAACATCTTAAATGAACCACCAGCGAAAGTAAAATTGTATTTACACTTTAAAACCTTGAGAAATTGTTTAATCCCTTCGTCCCTTTTTTTAGCATCTTCAACCCCAATAAGGCAAAATAAAATTTATTTTCTCGAGCAAACGAGCGATAAACGTGTCCAGAGTTAAGAGATTTAAATGATGAGGAAGAGAAGAAAGGAACCAAGTGTAAAACGATCATATTCGACATTTGACTACACCCCTTGGATTTCGAGGCAAGTAAAAAAAAGGATGGTCGTAAATATTCATCGATCTCAGAGCTTCTTGAGGATGACGTTGATTTGCAAATTTTTAGGGTATTATTGAGTTTATGAGATCTATCGGATGCATCTCTTTTCTTGCTGTTGCGTGAATAAAATCGAGAAGAGTGTGGAGACTCTTGTGTAGAAGGCTGACCCCTTGATCCTTGAACAACGGCGACATAACTTTTGGTCCATGGTGCGAAACTACGGCCGACCATATTGAAAAGGGACGATAAATAAGACGAAGGATGCATGCGTGACAGGCCTTTATATGCAGGACGTTCAGAACTTCGCCTTCTTGACTTGCTATGGTGTTGCCTCCTCGATCGTGCACAGCGAGTAATGTGCGTGCACTGGAGATTCATCCTTGCCCAATGCTCAGCAGGAGTCCAAGTGATAACTGCTGACTCTGTGAAGTGTAAAGTACTTGTATACTAAATATTTTCTGTTGGATATCATTTTGTTTCTATATAATTAGCAGTCGTTGGTAACATTACTTTTTAACAGTAATTAGAACAAAAAAAACTCTTTTTATACTGTTCTTTTATAAAGAAGCAAGTTAACATAAACAAGATTTTATTCTTACACTGAGAAACTCTGTGTTAGAATAATTACTAATATTGATAGCAAGTAGGGGCAAAATCCCAAAATAATAAATTTTACTATTTAAATAGGAAAAATTACTATTGAAATAGTAAAATTTATTATTTTCTGTATTAAAATGTCTCAATTTTGGGATTTTGCCCCTACTTGCTATCAATATTAGTAATTTTTCTCACATAGAGTTTCTCAGTGTACTAGCAGACCAACACGCTGATTATTTATTTCATTTCTTACATTTAATCACTTTTTTTAGAGAGGTATTTTAAGAGATTTCTAGGGATTTTAATGGATTTTGACCATTTTCAAGTGATTTTTACGAAATTATAAAGATTTTTAGGATTATGAAAAGACTTCGTAGAATTTTAAGGTGTTTCAGGATATTTCGCGGAATTTTAACGGAATTCATGGAATTTCAAGAGAATTTTTGAAGCTATAGCTTCAAAAATTCTTCTTCAAAATTTCAAAATATTTAAAATCCCTTATAAAGGATTTTAAATATTTTGAAAGAGGTTTTTCTAAGAACTTTAAGAGATTCCAATGAATTTTAAGACATTTTAAAAGATTTCAAAGAATTTTAAGGGACCTTTAAGGAATTTTAAATGTTACAATAAAATTTCCTGGAATTTTAAAAGAAGTCAAGAGAATTTAATAATTTTAAGAGATTTTCTGATTTTCCAAAGATTTTATAGAATTTTCCGGATTTCATGGAATGGATATTTCTATTAATTTTAATGTAAAGGACGTAAAGAGGCTTTAAATGTTATCGTAGAATTTATAGAATTTCAAAAAATTTCTGATTTGAATATTAAAAGGTTTTCACGAATTTAAAAAGATTTCAAGTGATTTGTATGAGTTTTAAAATATTTTATGAGGTTTAAAGGATTTTAAAGTTTATGAGATAATTTTATTGAGGGATTTCAAAAGAATTTCTATACATATATGATTTTTAAACTAATTTGTAGAATTTAAAAGGATTTTGAAGGTTGTAGTAAAATTTTAAAGGATTTTATGAGATTGTTATAATTATTAAAATATTTTGTAGACTTTTTAAGGATTTAGTGCAATTTTATAAGATTTTTATAACAAAGATTTTAAGAGATTTCAATTCTTGAGAAATTCCAAAACGTTTTTATGATTTTTATAAATTTTTGGCGAATTTCAACTTGGATTTCAAGACATTAATGATTTTAATCGTTTTTCTGAATTTTTAAGGGTTTCAAGAGGTTTTTTGGAGTTTTAAGAAATCTTAACGAATTTTAGGGTATTTCGAAGGCTTTTCTGAAATTTGTTTACGCTATTAGTTTGTTTTTCTTCTTTCAACTTCAAGCCATTCACTTTTTTAAGATAGGATTTTATTCTGTTACTTATTCTTACGATTATCTGTAATTTGAAGATATTTTATTGAATAATTTCGAATATATAGTGTCCGTATGTTGAAAAAAGGCCAAATAGAGTATTTTAAAAATAAATTTCTCAAAATAAAATTCTCTATATTGTTATGTCATTTATCTGATGACTGAAAAGTTGGGAGAATGTAAATATTTTTGTAGAGTTATAAAATAATTTTAGTTATTTATAACTGCTACCATATCAGATTCCATATTTTATTTACCAGTTCGTCCGAATATCTTTTTTTATTACCACAGATTAAGTAAATAAAAATGTTCTTATAGTCCTTTTAAAAAAATTAAATCTATCAAATTACTATTTTTGATATGCATTATTCAAGTAATGCATTTTAAGACTCGTTTTTCAAGAGTGAAACATGGAGGGGGTGGATCGATTAAAATGAATTATCTTTAATCAGCATTTGACTCGGCATGGTCTCACAAAGGCGATGCACTGAGCATGCATTCGTACCAATGCAACGAGAAAGGCGTGACTTGATGCAGAATCTGCAATGCCACCTACGTCGAGTCTAAATATCACGTGTTACGCAGGATGTAACATCCTAGAATTTCTTAATAACCATTACGAAATAAATAAATTAATTTATATAATTTTTACATAAAAGGAAAGAAAGTGTTTAAAAAGAAGGACTGGAAAAAGAATTTTGAAACTTGTGGTAAATCTAGCAAAAATACAAGTTATAGTTTAAATAAAGAGTTGCATAAATATAAAATTCTGTATATTAATTTGATGATTGAAAATAAATAAAAACGAAGAAAAGGAAGTAAAACAAAAATAGAATTTAATCCTTTCTGAAAAAACTCTCGTGTCAGCTGGTCATCAATTTAAAAAGCGTGTTGCATGTAGCTTAGAAATCAATGCCCTCTAAAAACTAAAGTTTACAAAACCCGCGAGATCTTTGAGCCCGTAATGGCGATTTAGCCTTAAGCGTCTGTTACTTTCTTGTTATAATTTCCTAAAGGCGTGTCTGTGAAGCTTTTTGTCTCAACTCGACTCCTCTTCGTTTGCAACCGGTCTGTTGGTGAATCCTAAGAATTAAGATTTTTCCTCGCAGATAATCGGTTGTCTTAGTGCGCTCATGCTTTTCTCCACAGCTTAACGGTTTGAGTCTTCGTTCCAGCATGGTTAAGGAATAATTTTACTGTTTTTCAGACTCGAAGGGAAGCAGTCTGATTTATTAGATATACGACTGTTTGTATATCACTCGATCCTGGTTATAATTTCTAAGCCTCCACTTATTCTCCTTCAAGTTAAAGAGAGATACAATTTTATGGAAAGAAATGCTAACTGTAAAGCAAATCAAGAAGAGGAAATAAGAGTTCTCTTTCAAATTGAATTAAATTCGTTTTTATTATTATTTTTCATGAACGTCTGTCGAATGATGATAATACTATTACAATTTTCAAATGCTGGTTCTAGGTATGAGATAAATGATGCAAATATTTTTTTGAAACTGCTTCAAGGTCTCGGAAGAGAGTTAGCACCATAATCGATTTAAGATATGGCTGGCAGTGAGAGCTGAGAACATATAAACTGATAATTGCCGATAACGAATACGAACGGATCAGATCGATTACATAAAGGCTACAAACTGGCAATTGCAGAAGATGTAGGTATCTGAAGAGTCCGAGGAAGAAATCTTCGTAATAGGCCGAGTATTGGATTGGCGGGCGCATAAAGAGTGCAATTAATTGTAATTTACGACTTTCTTAGAAGTTTGTTTCATTTTCAGGCAGTTTTTAGGCTTAAATTTAGTTTTAAGCCCAAAAACTGGCTTAAAATAAAACAAACTTGCTTAAAATGTTTGTGTTACTTTTTAAGTCAGTTTGTTTTATTTTAAGTCAGTTTTTAGGCTTAAATTTAGTTTTAAGCTCAAAAACTGGCTTAAAATGTAACTAGTCCTTTCGGGCTTGATTTAAAACTTTTTTTTTTCTGTGAATAAGTCAACATTTCACAGAAAAAACAAGTTTTTAGGCTGAATTTCAGTCTTAAGTCAGTTTTAAGTCTTGTTTTAAGACTAAGAAGTCTTATTTTTAGGTTTCTTAGTCTTAAAACAAGACTTAAAACTGACTTAAGACTGAAATTCATCCTAAAAACTGATTGCAGACTTAAGTCAGTTTTAAGTCTTGTTTTAAGACTAAGATATCTTGTTTTTAGATTTCTTAGTCTTAAAACAAGACTAAAAACTGACTTAAGACTGAAATTCAGCCCAAAAACTGATTTCAGCTGTAAACACTTTCAGTCCTTGTTTTTTCTGTGTTTTTTTCGCATTTGTGAAATTTTCGTTCTTTCAGATAATGAAAGACTTCAATTCTACTTCATTTTCTCGAATTGTCAATCTGAAACCTTTTTCGCTCATAATTCTGGAAACCAACGACTGCGCTCTAAAGGGTAATCGACTCTTCATATAAAAAACTTGCCATTCTGGCATCAGCTTTCCGGTTGAGGGGCGCCTAGAAAGATTGAAAGGCGGGGAGAAAAGAATCGAGAGGAGATGTATCGGTGTACGGAAACTCGTTCAGGTGAGTAATCGACGAGGACGAGCGTGCCAATCAGTCCAGGAGACTCGACCAAAAGTTGATTCGAGTCAGTTAGAAATTCAATTAAAAGTTGCGGTTATTAAGTTGGACAATGAGTCCCTAGAGTGTGTGCAAGGAGAAAGGGTGGCGAAGGGAAGTCAATTCTGTAGGGGCAAGTGGAATAGGAAGGAGAGGAAGGAACACACAGAGGGTTATACTAATGGGCTTCTTGCTGATTCCGCTCGGCTAGCGTCTTGATTAAGCTCCTCCGCGACGCTTCGAGAAAATATAATGACCACCTCGCTTCTGCAAACGCCACCGAGCGAATTCTCAACCCCTAGATGCCTCCCCCCCCTTTTCCTTCTTACTTTCTCTCTCAAAGGTTCAGAGCTCTTCCCCCCTTCCCCGATTCTCTTTCCCTTATTGTGTCCCATCCTCTCACGCGTCGAGATCACGTACTGGTCCTGGACACCGTGATTTTTCCCCGCTACCATGTACATGGAATTCGTTAAAAGTCTCTTCTGACAGTTAAGCACCTTCAGCATTGTCGTGGTTTTGTTTCTTAGTTGGTCCTGCTATTTTACTGGATTTTGGGGGAAAATTATTAGGATGGATTTGGGTTTATTGGTTGAAGAGACACCAAAGAGATTTCACTGGAAAATCCTTTGAATTTCGCTTTAAAATCTCTTGAAATCACTTAGAATTCTGGACAACGTCGGATTTTCTGCTAATAAATAAATCCTATCAAATTTGAAAACAATCTTCAGACTATTTTCGCTTTCAAAAAGATTATTAAAACAGAGAATACGAATTTTAGAAAATTTATTGAAATTTTAGAAATATTAAAGGATTTCACGTATTTCAAAGAATTTTATGAAATTCATTTTAATTTTTAGGAATTTTAAGGGATTTTATTAGTTATTGGGGTTTTATAGAATCTAAAGAAATTTTAAAGAATCTAAAATTCTAATAAAGAGTCTTCAAGGATTTTCACGAAGTTTCGTTGAATTTTCAGATATTTTAAGGGATATTTTAGGGATTTTTAAGAGATCTTCGGATTTTTGAGAAATCTTAAATCGATAGATATTTTGTGGAATTTTAAGCGAGTTTAAAAACTTTTAAGGTATTTGAAGGGATTTCACATAACATTGGATTTTCAGATTTTGTACTTTTGAAATCCCTTAATTTTTCCATTCCCACATTTTTTTGTGGAAAAATTATGATATTTTAAAGGATTATAAAGTAATTTTAAGGAATTTGACTATATATTTTCTGAAATTTTAAGTAATTTGAGAAACTCTTTGATATTTTACGAAATTTCATTGAATTTTAGGATATTTTAAAAGATTTAATAAGATTTCACAGAATCTTGAAAACTGCTATGAATTTCAAAAGGGTTTTACGAAATTTATTGAGATTTAAGAAATATTATGTGATTTCACGGTATTTCGAGGATTTTTATGAAATTTTAAAGGATTTTACAAAATTGAATGGAATTTTAAGTAATCTTATGGGATTTGATGATATTTTGGGAGATTCTGAGAAATTTTAAGCAACTTTAAGGTATTTTGTGAGATATTAAGTAATTTGAAGAATATTTATTTTCAGAAATTTTTAAGGACTTGGTGAGATTATGTTGGATTTTCAAGTATTTTAAAGAATTTAATAAAATTTAATAAAATGTGGAGTAATTTTAATAGATATAATGAGATTTTATGAGAATTTAAGTAATTTTAAAGAATTTCACCAGATTTTGAAGGATGTTAAAGAGATTTTAAGATATTGTATAGATAATAAAGGCATTTTAAGGTATTTTATAAAATTCATGAAGATTTCTGAAATTAGATAAAGAATTACAAAATTTTATATTTCAAGAATTAAAACTTCTCAATTTGTTTCTATTAGCAAAAAATTATTAAGCAAGAAATTAATTGCTAATTTTTTAATTCGCATTTTTTTCACTTTGCGTATATTTAACTAAAAAAACTATATACTATTGAGAAAAAATATCTTAATAAAATAATATGGGAGACAATATTTGGAAAGTTCCTTTTCTATTTTCATTCCACAAGAAAACCCTGAAAACTTTGTATTAGGATTCATAATCGTTCGAGTGCAACTTTCTTGGGAAGTTTTTCCGGGAGATAATCTTCTCAGCATCCGAGATAATTCTCATCTTATTCTCATCTCGGTCGCCCTCGATCATTTCGCAAATGTCCATCGTCGTAAATAAGCACACTCGACCGTATCCTCACGAGCATGAAACGCCCGGAAAAGTTTCGTGCTTTCTGGGAGCGCGGAGCAAACGACGAAGCGTTTTCTTGTGAAACAATGAGAATGGCAAACAAAGGACCTCGCAGTCCGGAGCTACATTATGTCCTCTCTCCAACTCATAAGAAAACGAGACTTCGAAATAGTAATGATATTATGTTTTCGCTCGTTCCTCTGATACGGTGGCAAGAGGAATCGTGTCCTCTCTCTCTTTTTATGGAAGAGAGCATCAGCGGAGGGGTAGGGGATGAAATGCGATGCTGAAGAAGGTGAAGGGTGAAAGGGGATGAAGAAGGAGAGGCAGGAGGAAGGAATCCTATGGCGCGTTCGTGGAAGAGGATGAGACGTAATATCCCGAGTAAAACTTTTCACTCAACGCGAGAATAGAGGGAGGGAAAATAAGCGAAGGATGGAGGGTTGGAAGGGGAGAGACTCACCAGCCAAGGGAGGAGAGGAGAGACTAAGTACAAAGAATGTAATGTTCTCTGGCCAGCGCGTACTTTCTCCGGATTTCTACGAGATATCATCTCGAATAATAAAGATCAGAATGCTCTGCTTCCAAGGAAAAGAGGGGAGAACTTGTTATTATTTCATTAACGTATTATTATTGAAAAATTTGTCCTCTTTTACTGTTCTCTTTTTCCCAGCCTCTTTTCCAAAATACTCCATCAAATTCCTTTCTGCAATATATTTTTCTAAACACTTTTTTCAAACACCTTTTTCAACCCATTTTTCAAAATGCTTTTCACAAACTCCTTTTTCAAGCCATTTTTTCTCACTGTCTTTATCAAATCCCTTTGGCAATTTTTCAGTTCTCACACTGAGTAAAAAATACTCGCTCTCTAAATCTGAATTAGTAAGAAGTTACTAATGAAATAGTGCCAAATTGTTTATTAATACACTTTAGTAAGTATTTTTACTATCAATTAGTCAAAAACTACTAATTCACAGTAAAATGGTACTAATTAATTTAGTAGGGCTCACTAATTTATTTAGTTACCGTTACTAACTAAATTAGTACTTTTTTACTATGAATTAGTAGCGTTTAATTAATTGATAGTAAAAATGCTCACTAAAGTGTATTAGTAAACGATTTGGCACTATTTCATTAGTAACTTTTTACTAATTCAGATTTAGAGAGCGGAAATCAATAAATATACTTCTGAATCAATAAATCTCTTCCAGAAGCAGATATTTTATTGATTCAAATGAATTTTTAATGAAACAAGAATTAATCATTTCCATATCTGCTTTTGGAAGAGATTTATTGATGCAAAAGTATATTTATTGATTTCCTATTTTTATTTCTCAGTGCAGGGGTTGAATTGTGGTTCCGGAAGTGTTAGGGGGATAAACTTTTCAGGATTTCTTTGGACGTCAAGTGGAACCAATACCGTTTAAAATTCTGAATCCAGAATAAATCTCAAATACTATAATTAATTAAAATCAATTATTCATCCCTCACTTCTTCTTCATAATAAAACTCTGAAAAGTATTTCGCTGCAACAACAGGAAAAATAAATAACCAACCCAAATTTTTGCCGGATGTTTCTAGATCTCCATTCTTTATTCAAAACCGTCTTGATCGATAAACATGAAAAAATATCGTTATCGAATTTGATCAGTGAGAAGGAAGTAGCGCCTCAGAGGCTTCAAAATTGAATGCCTTTGGAAGATATTGGTGTGAGAGGTAAAATGGAGGGGTCGAGTTGAGGTTGGTGGGGCTGGGGGTGGGGGTGGGATGTTGTACACCTCCACGATCCATATTTTACAATATGGCCGAGGGTGGCAGGCAGGTTAGGGGTGGCCTATAGGCGGCACTCTGATGTACGCAGGTCTGGCAACGATTGGTCGATATCACCGCGACGTTTCTCGCCGCGGTTCCAAGATTTATGCGGTGCGTAGGCGTCCCGACGCCCGTATGCAGATGCCCGGCATTTTTCGCTCCCTGCCATTTTTTTAACATCCCCCAGAACCAATCCCCGCTTGAGGTCGAATCCGATCAGGGGTGGAACTTCAACTTGAAGAATATGGCGGAAATTTACACTCTGGGTTAAAAATGGCTTTATAATATACAATACATGTTATAGATTATTTTAAAAAGTTCCGATTTAAGTTAAATTCCAAGCGCTATAGTTTTTAACGTTTCTTTAAATTACGATTATTTATAAGTTGTTGAATTTAGAAGTAGTCTAATTATAAATTTGGGAACAACTCAGTTTACCGGTAAAATTTGAAATTCAGAGATAAAAATATGATATTGAGTTTCCTTGAAATATTTAAATAATGAATAATAATAAATAATTATTAAATGAAATTTGAGAGAGAAATGTAGATGAGATGAGATAATTAGTATAGGAGGAAAAAGCAGGTAATACATAAAATCAGTGCGGCTTGAAGGGCATAGAATTGTAGAGTCAGACAGCAAGTAGTAAAGGTCCGTGCTGGTGCGGCAGCTCGAGAGATGCCTTTTCGTTTTGCGGACTCTCGCACACTCACATCCACTTTTACACAAACCTATACAATCTCAGATACACTTACACAGAGAAAAATAGCATCCTACACAGGAGGGTACACTCGTACGAATATTCAGCGTCGCGGCGCCATCTTGATAAGAGTTACGAGGCGTGGCTCGCGATATATTTCATAGAGAAAATTCCCCCTCACTCTTGCCCCTTTTACGATAAATTTGCCGACTGAGTTTCACGATAACTGCCGTGAACTCTGCACGAAGGCAGGAATATTATGAATTTGCCTTCCGAGATATGAAAGATGGAGATCGAAATATTTTCCATTTATTCTACCTGATTCAAAATCATCTTCTACACTTTTTCTGATAAATAATTAAGTGTTTAAAATAGCAGAATACAGCAATAAACAAATTTACCATGTTTTGCGAAATACAAAATATATAAGTTTTGCAATTTGAAAAAGCAAGTTTATCCTTGATATTTTTTCAAAGGAGTGTAGTTTATTCCGAGAGAGATGAAGAAGAAAATAAGAGGAAGATGCATTCGAGCCATTTTTCTCGTCGCTAGGCGAAATTTACGGTTCCTGGCGATGTGCCAGTGTCGTTATTTTGCCTTTCGCGTAAACACGCCACATACACAATTGGATTATTATCAATTTAGACTTTTTGCGAATTTACAATCTCTCCTGATTTCTGATCAACAGTTTATCATCTTTTACACTCAGAATGTGCAATGCATTTGAGTTTTTTTTCTCCTTCCAAAAAAATCACACGAATATCGTGCAAGTATTAAGATCGCAGTTAATTTTAATGGAGCATCATCTTTAATTTAAGAGACAGATGTTGATTTAGTCTATCGTGGTTCATTGCTAATATAAATGCAGAACCGCGCGCATAGTTAACCGCAAGATGTAAATGGATAGTCGCTCAGGATGTCTCGCCATTTGTGTGCGGCTTAGGTCGGTAGTAGCGGTGAGATCAAAAGCCGCCCCCACACAATCTTCTACACAAAAATGTCACCTTCTCACTTTATCGCCTTTGAGAAACGTGGTGTCTTCTTTCTTCAATGCACTCAGGCATATAAAGAGTACAATACTCGCCGCGGAAATGCGCGTGGAAATACGCGTTAAACTAAGTACGCGCACGCACCTTTTTACTGTCGATTTTATGTCTCGTATTCGACTCCTCGGCCGTGATGAGTGTGCCAAGTCCATGGTATTTCAACCCTTTCTATATTTTATTTTCCGCTGTAAAACTTTGGAATTTAAATTACTAAAGTAAAGACTATTAAGATTAAAGAGTATTAATCCTCAAATTATGTGTCAATAGCATGCATCCTGTATAAAATAGCCAATTGCGATGTATTTAAAGGATCATCAGTTTCCTCCGTATGTTACCCTAATTTTTCACAAGATGTGGTTCTGAATGAGCATTTTTAACCCGTTCAACTATAGTTATATATTACAGACATCTATTTGTTGGTGTGTCGATATGGTGGTAAAAATCTGCGAACGACACAGGATGATAAGCAATGGTCATGTGGAATGTGTGCGTCGGGCTTTCGTGTAAAAGTATACGTAAAGCCTCGCGAGAGGAAAATGCGAGGGTTAGGGAGGGTGATAGCTATAGAGAGGTCAGGGGTGGTCAACGCGGTCTTGCCCCACCGCCCGTATAACTTCGATAACGGCCGAGCAACCACTATAAACCCTCCGTCTTTTACTACATAAATACCCTCCACATATCCTCATTTCTTCCTTTTACGTGTGTAATTCCCAGATTCAGATATTCCAGGTCAAAGTAGCAAACAGAGTTGTACATTAAAAACAAGGTCGTATCAAATTGTATTGGAAATGGCAATTATTTCTTTTTGGAAGCAGGAGACTGGCAGTAATTAAAAGCACGTATTTAAGTAATGATGATTATTTTTTTGTAATATTATATGTAATGCATTATAGGTCTATTTCTTCATGAAGAAATAGACCTAAGTACCCGCAATAAATTCTTCATAATATCTTCTTTATTCGCAAAAGGTTTTTTATTGCACATTGTGTGTGCTTGCGAGTGTTGAATTGTACAGAGTGTATATTACTACCAGTTTCCCCGTACATCAGATGTTTATGGCCTTCTGTCGTGTGTACGATTTCTCGTAGGTCAATGTAATATCTGGGATTGTCTGCCCGCTTGAATTACAAGGGGCTCTGCTCAGGGATCATAGTATAATGTAATGTGCAATATTTCTTACACCTTTGATACGCTTCGCTTCATTGCCTTCAATGCACAGCTAAGTTATCTCTGCATTTCACGTGCATTCAGGATTCAATACAGTTTTCTTCAAGTTGGTACATTCCCTTTTCAGTTATTGCTTAATTAAATCGCAGACATTATCTCAACTTCCCAGTCTGACCAACAAAGGCTGACCAGCAAAGTCTTTCTCTACTTGATTTTTTCTCACGCTCAAAAATTATTCTATACAATCTCACATTTGTAATTATCATCTCTTTCTCCCATATCTCATCCTGGACATTTGAGGAACGGGTTTAAAAGAAATAAAAGTTTTATGGCAGCCCCACTCGTAATATTTCTGCTCCATGGATGGATGTGAATCCTGAATTGTGACGGTATACTCGAAGGTTATGGATTTTCCAGCTGTATTACGAAGTTTCAGTGTAATATGGCCGCCAAAGTAAAGTTAGTAAAGGAGAAGAGGGTTCTCTGTACAATGTCGCTTGTCTTTATTGCATCGAACCCGCGCCGCGGGTTAATAATGGATTTTCAACCTGTCTTTACCTTTACGAGAATTTCTCTTACATGACCACCGCGCCTACCTGCTGTATATATACATGAGCGATAAGGTGAGCCAAGTATGTGGACAGCGATCACCGCTCGTTCTCTGCATCAGTTTTGCGATTATGCCACTTTTTGCCATTAGTTTCCCTAAATGTGCTCGGTATCTGTCGCTGGACTTGTTCAGCATAGCAGCGATTTATGTTGTCGTCTCTCGATACCCAATCTTCTCTCTTTATTATTTATCATCTATTTCTATATTATTTTCTCATTACCGGGAGATTATGCAGAATTTATGGGGAGATTTATGCAGATATTGAAGGAAAATGCATCTCCAGACAAATTGCTAAGTAAGGATCGTAATTCCAGATTTATATGGAGCAGCCTTTTTGATCTCTTTTTTAGAAATACGAAATAGCCTACATAACAGTAGCGAGTGGACATAGCGAGCCTTTCGCACGGCTATACGACAAGTTGAAGGCTATAAACCCCGGGAAGCTGAGAATTTTTCCCGGGACACAACTACTATCGACGTATACAGGACGCTCGTAAAGAAGCCGTCGTGTCGGGTCAGCTTGCGTAACGTTAACACGAAACGAGTTTTCCTTCGGGCTGATAAATCCACCCCTCGCCCCGAAGATGCTGGACTTCCCTTTGAAATCTCACGCCTTCTAGGATTCTTGATTACCGAGTCCCAACATCCTCGGTATGCAACGTCTGCATTTTTCTATCTTTCACTGTGAAATAAATTAGATTCCATGATGAATAATGTAACTGCAGTTTCATCACAAAGTTATTCATTGATTTCCTCTGCAGATGGTTTACATTCTGAACGTTCAAATGAAAGAATTTTTGTATTGATTGTATTTCAAACAGAAAATATGATTCATATGCATTGATCATCCTTTGATTGAGACGATTAATATAATGAAATGAAGAAGAAATTTTGATGCAGAGCCAGCACGTTTTGTGGAAAAACAAATTCTGTTGGAGTACTGAAAGAAGTCAGATGCAGTTGCAGTTAATGAGAGCAAATGGGTTCAACAGTGAGCTCTACGCAAGTCGGAATGTGAGATGTGGACTGGAGGATGACAGCACACAGAGAAACAATTCTGGATCTGTGAATTCCGGTCGGAATGGGCGGAGCATGTGGCAAGGACTTTGCATAGTCGATGAACAACCAACGCGGAGGCGGTCATGTAGTGTAGTTTGCATACGGTTACGGAGAACAGCTTCCCATTGGTCCAGAATCATCTTACTGCCTCTCCTTTTCCCTTTTCCTCTTACCAGTTTCCCCTTTCCACATTCCTCATTCCTTCTTACTCTCTTGGTCACCCCTCCTCCTTAGAAATGTGGTCGTGTACGTCCGCGGATTCAACATCTGGATACTGACAGATTCAAACTAGATTGGAATCTGTTCAAATATGAAAAGTACCTTCATTCTATTCTTTTTTCCTTTTCACTAGTAATTAACTGTTAATTATTAATGATTTTTTCTAAATTGGAAGGAATTATTAGAAAGGGAAGAGCTAGACGGAAGTAAAGTTCTGGAGATATAACTGTCGTGTAAATTATTGTCTAAGGACTGGAGAGATGTTACATCGTATATAAATTCAGTGTTTATTATAGTACATAATGGGCGGTAATGAAAATAACAAGAGTCGTTGACGTAAAGTGAAATTGCGTTTATTTATCAATTCGTAATGTCTCCATGGCAGCGGTTCGCGGAAAGATTGTCAGCTAATTACACTTGCGACAGAGTCGTGCGATTCTTAACTCTAAGGTCCATAAATACGCGTCTGTTATAAGATTCTAATTCCATCGAGTAATTACACTGAGATTTCTAAACTTGTTCAAATCACTCAAGGCAATAAACTCGTTCTCAGGGAAAAATTTTACTTTTTGATCATAGAGTGCATTTATCACGTCATTCTTTCTTGTGAATTGTAGTTTTTACTTCTGCCCTAATTCAATTTTTGCTGTCAAACATTTTTGCTTTGAAACATTTGAAGCTTTGAATTCATATTTTATAAATTTAAAATAACTTCCGTGAGAACAATTTTAAGAATAAAAAGAGGCACGTTTGTTTTTCTCGTCAATCTGTCAATCGGTAACGAAAATTAAGGCAATGACGTAGGTACTGAATAACTGAAAGATGAATTCACAAGAGGTCAATCACCTACACAGAAAAGAGGGTATGGGTCCTGTTGACTTCGTAATTCGTGTGGAATATAACAGAGAGGAAAAAACAGAGGCATGCGGAGGCATCAGGACTCGAGAAATGGGGGTGGGGGAAGGGTAAGACCTCAGAGGACAGAATCAAGGGGCAAGAGGGTGATAGGCGAAAAAAGAACCGGCTCGGACCTTTGCTTTACAATTAGGGAGGACCTCGGGCTCGTACGGGGACATATTAAATAATTTATAATTGTTTTGTCCTACCCCGGAATATACACGCCGCCAAGTCGTTTACACAGCCAGTGCAGCCTCCCTTTTTTGCCAGAACTCACATTGACAATGATAAATTGACCTTTGATTGCGAGTGTCGTGCATGATTTGTTCAATTCTGAAATCGGCGAATCGGCAATCCAGATTTAACTAAAATTAGGAATGTTTAGTTTAGATAAATTTGGTGTCTATGTTAAATAAATAAATTGTGCATTTCCCTTTTCAAATCCTAATTCAATTAGTGGAACTTTTTACGAAACAAATAAGGAACTGTCATGACAGTTCCTTATTTGTGTATCAATCCATAAATTACCAATAAATCCTCAAACGAATGTATTCCTGAAAAAATATCCCCACCTGTTTCCGGTCATCGAACAAATTGATACCCGCGTGAAGAAGTGAAGGATTATGGAGCTTTTTTTCGAGGCGGAGAGATTTATCGAGAAAAAGTTTGCTCGTTCATTTGCAAACATTCATTTAAGTTTTTTTTTTCTTAAGCATTACATTAAGACTCCGTGACTTATTGCTTTTCGGCAACCGAGCATGAAATTCTTCTCCGCGTGCTCGCGAAGCGGCAAGAAGGAGTGGAATAAGTTGAAGGAGCAGGTGAGTTCATGAAAGTCGCGAAGAAGAGCGATAATGATTTTTTCTAAATCGATCTATTTATTTGACGGGTGCACGTAGAGGGATGGAAGATCCTGTCAAGGCGATGCTATGTGGTGACCAACTAAAATTCCGACGGCGTGTTCGTCCTTACATATCGATGAGGGCAGGATGGTGTCGCCGGTACAAGGTAAAAGATGTCGGCCGAGGGTAGCGCAAGAACGGATTTCGCGCAAGAAGGACGACGGGGATTGCGGGGCACCTGGATTCTGCGTCAAGGATGACGTATGGCCCGATCCCCAACTCGCACAACTGCCACCTTCAGCTCATTCTTATTCCGCGGGACTCCGCAAAGTGCCCGGTACATCTTTTTATTAGAGAATTTCCCTGTCAACATCAACACCAATCCTTGTTCTGCTCCCTCATGATCCGAAGATTTCCCTGTTTCTGATCTAGAAAGATTATCTAAAGATTAGATTAATCTACAAATGACATACACGAAATTTGCACATAGATGAAGATTTTTGTTGTAATTTTTTGTGTATTTCCTAAGTATAAAGGAATGTTAAAAGGTCTTTACAGCAAAGTAAGATATAGGTAATTTTTTACAGCAAACCGGATCGTTAGGCCGCCAACCCATCAGACGTTTTTATGGGATGATTTTTTCCACCATGCGACTTTAGTAGTAAGGATAATAGTCTTTCGTTTCTTTCCAATAATACGAGAGGATAATATGTTTGCCATATTAAGGATTGAGTCTCTCGAAAAGGAAGTAAAGAAGAGAGTCTCGCGGAGTAATTTACCCGTGGAGCTCGTATCTCGAACTCGAACTTGGTCCACCCGTCGCTGTCGTCTAGAGATGAGAAAACGTCGCTCGAATCACATTCAAATATGGTGCGTCGAGGGCGAAGCGAGAGATAGCAAGAAAAGCGATGCGACGGTCGCCGCCTTCGGTAGCCGCCATCTTTAATAACCACAAGCGCCATATTGCGAGGTTCTCCTCTTTTTGTCATAATGAGAGTCGGCCGCGAGGTTAAACAGGTTGTCAGGTGTCCCCCGCCGAGTAGTTGCTGCTGCCACTGCTGCATAATTTTACGAGCCGTCGTCGCTCCTGTCCTTCTGCCGATCGATCGGCCATCGTATAATGACGTCTGGTAATCGCGTGGGACCTGCAGGGTCGTTGACATTGAGAAATTGGATACCACTTATAAAGCTGATTAATTAAATTGACTCGTTAACTCACAAGAAACTCAAGCCAACATGCATCTTTCGATTTAATTTACCAATTTTGTATACAAGTACATGTATCTTTGTATATGTACAAGTACCTTTGTACCTTTGTATCCGAGAACTTTTAACCAAGAAACGTTTAAAGAGTTATTAAAGGGTCAATTATGCGTTTGACTCTTTTTATTAGAAAATTGTATTTCGGATGCAGCGCAGGCAGTTATGAAAGAATATTGCTTTAAGTAGAGCAGGTGTGCAATAGTCAGACAATGTACTAATTCAATAATCTTTTAATACTTTTGGAAATTCTTGATAATATTTTATAAAGGATATGTTGTTTATTAAAAATTTATAAATCATAATTAATTGTCGAAGAATACTCTCTAAAATTGAATCAGTCAAATTCCACTGATTTCCAGTAGATTTTTCACTGATTAAAATCGTGAGAAAAGAGTCACTGAAAATCAGTGGAATTTGACTGGTAATCAGTTTTTCACTGATTCAAGTTTAAAGAGTAGTTTCTGCAGAGTAAAAATAGTGTTTCATCTATATAAGATTTTAAAAGTTGTCAATCAAATTGTATTGGCATTTTTTAAAATCTCTTAAAACACCTGAAAATTCTATCCACTTTATTATTAATAATTGATTAAACAGGCGTATCCTGTATTAAAAAAAAGTATTGCCTTAAGTAGAGAAGGTATCCTATAGTCAGACAATCATCACAAACAGAAATATCCTTTAAAACTCCATCAAAAACTGAAAAACCTTTATAAAATCTAAAATCGCTAAATTCTCAATGAGAACATTTTTTGAAAACGATAATTGAATTATATTTGACATATTCCACTAATCCACTAAAATTCCATACAAGATCGACAGAAGCATCAATACCTTCTAAAAATAATCATGAAAAAATGTAATTAATTCGCGATCAGACTCTTAATTGTAAATTTTCTGCCCATTGGATTTCGAGTGGGGATTCTTGATCAGGGGACGGTATTCGAGGCTCGTGCTTGGCGTGCCAGTCGACATCTCTTTGTCAGTAGAGTGCAAGCAGAACCGACATCGGATGTCCATCGTATATAATTTATGAAGTATCTGCATTCCTCGCAATGATAAATCAACCCGCCACCCCAGCTGAATTGACCAGGGAAGTTTAAGGTGAACCAATTCGAGACGAAATTTCATGCAAGAGTGATAGTCTCTCGCTATTCATTTTACTCGAATAAGGACAAGTCACCTGCATTTTCCCGATAAGGCTTCGACATTTGCATGAAAGGCCGGGTTCTGCTCGGCTCTTATAATCTATCGCTCGCTTTTGAGACCAACTATTCCCAAGGGACATGACGCCCGATGCATTGACCATAAATACTGCCAATTTGTCTCAAAAACATGACTCGTGCCAGGAAAGTGTCATTATATAATCATATTGTAATTCTACAGCCTATTCTTATCAAAAAGTGCATAAATTTGTAGTAAAGTGTATAAAATTTCATCAAGTATTACAGAAAATATAATATTCCTATGAATAATACAGGAAATACACCAATTGGTGACATTATTTACGAATTGGTCGGTACTCTGTGCTTGCAGTAGAGGTTTAATTGAGCTACAAATTCCACGGTGATCAACCGGTCGCCGCGGCTCATACGAAATCAGCCGAGCTGGTAACAATCGGCCGATCCATGGGCAATGGCGCAATCAGCGCCCGATTCAAACGACCCGCCGTTCCAGCATTCTTGAGGAGCAAAAAGCTCGCGCATGCGCAGTTTCAAACCGGATCCTGGTACTATACGACCCTCTGCATGCACCTGATACCTGATACGTATTCATACGAGCTCGCTTCGTTTTGGAGAATGAACGAGCCGCCGTCATGAGATCAAATAAAGAAACAAGCCATGGAGAGAAACGAAGGGAAAGAGACAAAAAGAACGCAATTTTCCTCTTTCAATTGCATCTTCTTATTTCCTTTACATTACTTTATCTATAAATTTCTTCAGATAATATTAGTAATAAGATGAGAATAATTTGCTGTCATCATAACATGTTCCTGATTTTACTGAAATTGATTAAAGGTCTTGCTTTATGATAAACTTCGTGAAAATCTCTAAAAATTCCAAGAAACCTTTGAAAACCTGTGAAATCGTTTAAAATTCTTGAGATTCTTTTTAATTCAGTGATAACAATTCAAATCCCTTTTATGTCCTTTAAAATCCATTTAAAAAATTAGAAATATCTTCAACTTCCAGAAAACCCTTAAAAATTTTCAAACTCATAAATCTTCTGAAATGTTCATTCAGAAATGAATTAATATGAATTAATTTGAAATGAAATTCATGTTAAAATTCATGAAAATCTCTGAAAATTCCTAGAAATCTTTTGCAATTAAATGACAAACTTTAAAATCTCTTAAAATTCCCAGAAAAATTCTTGAATATTAAGGTAACATTTAAAATCTCTTTATATCTTTTATATCCCTTAAAAATATTACATACAAATTTTATCAAATTCCATGAAATCCTTTAAAATTCTCACAAAATTATTTAAATATCAAAAAAATCTTTCAAAATCATTTAAAATTAGGAGAAATTTCATAAAATTCCTTAAAATTTCACGAAATATCCTAAAATCCCCAATACGATTCTACAAAATCGTTTTAATATCCTAAAAATTTTTTGAATTTCGTAAAAATCACTTAAAAATCCTTAAAAATGCACACAAAAAACTTCAAAATCATTAATCTCTTGAAATTCATGTTAAAATTAGTGAAAATCTCTAGAAATTTCTATCAACTTCTTGAAATTCCTTCACATTTAAAATCCCTTAAAATCATTAGAAATCTTATCAAATTCCATGAAATCCTTAAAAATTTCACAAAATCTTTTAAAAATGAAAAAAAATCTCTTGAAATATCCCAGTGGACACGAATCCCCCAAGACGTTTTTAGGACGTCTTAAAAACATCCTACGTCAGGCCAAATAACGTTTTAAAAACATACAATGTTCCAAAGACGTTTATAGGACGTTTTTGGAACATTGGACGGTTTTAGGAAGTTTTTTAGCCGGACGTAGGGCGTTTTTTTGGACATTCTAAAAACTTCTTTTGAACTTTACGTCCTAAAAAGTCTTTAAATTTCGTGCTCACTAGGACTTTTATCTAAATTATTAGAAATCTCATAAAACTCCATGAAATCCATAAAAAATCCACGATATCTTTTAAAAATCGAAAAGTTTCTTGAAAACCTTTAAAGAATTTATAGCTTTTCGAAAACCCTTAAAAAATGACGAAAATCTACAAAATCTTCTAAAAATCATAAAAAGCTTTTGAAATTTATCTATAAATTTCTTCAGATAATATTAGTAATAAGATGAGAATAATTTGCTGTCATCATAACATGTTCCTGATTTTACTGAAATTGATTAAAGGTCCATTGATTAAAGGCTGATTAAAGGTTGATTAAAGATGCATTGATTAAAATAGTGAATGATATGCAACTGGAACAGATAATATTGTATGATATGGATCGACCGATCCAGATTTCCAGAATGATGTTAGATTATTTATAAGACGGTTGTGACGAAGGAAGGGGTCTGATGGGAAGATGGTTCTGAGATTCAGAAGGCGTATGGCGGTAGTTGGCAAAACACACGCGTGGCAGCCCGATAGGGGTATTTCTGCCGCGACTGAATCAAAGACTTCTCGTGAAAATGCCAGACATAACAGCGAATCCTGGGACGAAGCTTGCGGCCATGAAGCCTGGCTTGACTGGCTGTCCACTTGACTGCTTGACCGCTTGGTAGCCAGCCTGCTGGACTCGCCAGCCATGAGTGAGTTGAGTTGATACGATTGTTTTTACGGGCGCACCCAATGCACAAGAAACTGTCCTTCGGCTCTGACGCTCACTGCAAGACGAGCAGGTATTTGAATAACTCGAAGCCGCCGGATGACCGTTGGCCCTGACCCCACCGCACTTTTTTCATCTGTTTCCTACGTTAAATAAATGCAGAGGTGTTTATACTATTTATAATATTGATAAGACCTATCTAGATATGTTTCAAAATATAAAAAAGAATAAAATTCCCCTTCCAATGAATCGAAGATGAAATGCTTTTGTTAATTGTCTACAAAGATATTGCGAAAGTCAATTTAGAAAGATTATTAGTTTACTGAAATTATTATTCTCAAAGTAGGTGGATTTCTACATTGTGTAAACCCAATTACTGTATTTCATCTCGATTTACAAGTTACGATTTCGCTTTATTGGTAGCGACGTGCTTTGATTCCATCTCTAAGTGAACTAATCTTTGACATGTCATCTGACAGAAGTCTCACGATGTCGTCGATAATCGCACGTCAGCCGCGGACTAACATCAGGTTTCGAGTTGAATGTTGCATTCTAAGCACGAGGAGATTACGTAAGGCGGTGACTTTCTCTCCTGGACTTGACAAGTGCGGATTCTGAAGAGAATAATCGATTTAAAACTAGACTTGTTGAAATATATATCAGTTCATTTTTATCATAATTTAAGTCGCAGGTTTGAATTTGAATCTAAAAATGGTTTGAATCCACACCAATTTTCTAAAAAATAGAGAAATCTCTTGAACACCCTTAAGATTTTACGAAGACCTTTGAAATCCTTGTACATTATACAGAATCTTTTTAAAATCATAAAAAATCTTTAGAAATCCCTGTATAAAATTCCCTGGCAAATTTTGAAATCCTTTAATTCCCATAAAATATTTTTAAAATCATAAAAATTTCTTGAAATCTGCTCACAGTTGTGAAAACCTCTTAAAATTCCCAGATACTTCTTAAAACTCTTTAAAATTATATGATAATAATTAAAATTCATTTATATCCTTTAAAAAATAATTAACAGTATTAGAAATCTTGTCAAATTCCATTAAATCCATAAAAACTTTCACAAAATCTTTTAAAAATCACGAAAATATTGAAATCCCTTGAAATTATTAGAAATCTCATAAAATTTTATAAAATCCGTAAAAATGCCAGATAAAGTCTCTTAAAAATCATTAAAATCTCTTGAATTTCCTTAAAATTCCTCGAAATTCCACGATGAGATTTAAAATCCCTTAAAATCCTAGAAACTCTTTTAAATCCTATGATAATTTCATGAAAACCCTCGAAATCGCTTAAAATTCCATAAAATCGATTGAAAATCAGAAAAACCTCTTAAAATTACCAGAAACTCCTTAGAACACTTAAAATTATATGATAACAATTAAAATTCATTTATATCCTTTAAAATCCACTAATAGTATTAGAATGCTCGTCAAATTCCATTAAATCCTTCAAAACTTCCATAAAATCTTTTAAAAATAAAAAATATCTCGAAATCCCTTGAAACTATTAGAAATCTCATAAAATTTCATAAAATCCGTAAAAATTCCATATAAATTCTTTTGAAAATCATTATAAAATCACTTGAATTCCCTTAAAATTCCTGGAAATTCCACGACAAGATTTAAAAGCCCTTAAAATCCTATAGAGACTCTTTCAATCTTTTAAAATTTCACGAAAATTTTTGAAATTCTTTAAAATTCCATAAAATCGATTAAAAATCAGAAAAACCTCTTAAAATTACTATAGAAACTCATTAGAATTCTTCAAAATTCTACAATAAAATTTAAAATCCATTTATATCCTTTAAAATCCACTAATAGTGTTAGAAATCTCGTCAAATTTCATTAAATCCTTAAAAACTTCCATAAAATCTTTTAAAAATAAAAAAATCTCTTGAAATCCCTTGAAACTATTAGAAATCTCACAAAATTTCATTAAATCTGTAAAAACACCACATAAAGTCTTTTAAAAATCATTAAAATCTCATGAATTCTCTTAAAATTCCTGGAAATTCCACGACAAGATTTAAAATCCATTAAAATCCTATAGAGACTCTTTCAATCTTTTAAAATTTCACGAAAATCCTAAAAATCACTTAAAATTCGTAAAAATCTCTTAATATTTCCAGAAAATTCTTGAAATTCTTTAAAATTCCATAAAATCAGAAAAACCTCTTAAAATTACCAGAAACTCCTTAGAATTCTTCAAAATTCTACAATAACATTTGAAATCCATTTATATCCTTTAAAATTCACTAATAGTGTTAGAAATCTCGTCAAATTCCATTAAATCCTTATAAACTTGCATAAAATCTCTTGAAATCCCTTGAAATTCCTGGAAATTCCACGACAAGATTTAAAATCCATTAAAATCCTATAGAGACTCTTTCAATCTTTTAAAATTTCACGAAAATCCTAAAAATCACTTAAAATTCGTAAAAATCTCTTAATATTTCCAGAAAATTCTTGAAATTCTTTAAAATTCCATTAAATCGATTAAAAATCAGAAAAACCTCTTAAAATTACCAGAAACTCCTTAGAATTCTTCAAAATTCTACAATAACATTTGAAATCCATTTATATCCTTTAAAATTCACTAATAGTGTTAGAAATCTCGTCAAATTCCATTAAATCCTTAGAAACTTGCATAAAATATTTTAAAAATCAAAAAAAGCTCTTGAAATCCATTGATTGCAGGTTTGAATCCGAATCCAAAAATGGTTTGAATAAAAACCAAAGCAAATTACAAGATTTATGTTCAACTTATCATCCGCAGTTTGTTTCTGCAACAAAGTACTCTAATGAAAAAATATCATGTTCCCCAACTTGACCTCTGCTATTACGGAATGATACATACTCCTCGAGCTATAAATTTCCCGAAGCGTGAAAAAGGTTGCGGAATTTTGATTCTCGTTTGGAAGACGATACCAATCGATCGATCGATTACTGGGCGAGTTACGATCTATGTCGAGAATTGCAATATCTAGGACGATCGTGCGGGACGGAAGAATGAAAGAGGCAGTTGGGTATCTTGCGATATCGCGCGAAGATCGAGAAAAGAGGAATCGTTCATCGAGTGGATTGCGGGGGTTTTCATGGGGGAAAAGGGACGACTCAGGGAAGAACGCTGCAAAGAGCAAGAGGAATCGCGACAGAAGAAGCTCAGAGCGAAACCAGGTGCGAATGGAATGCAGTCCAATCCATTCGCGGAATTCGATCTTGCTTTAGTAAATCCCAGCGATGGAAAAAGTTCAGCGGAATAAAATGCGGGTCCACGGACGATCGACGGCGGAATTATCACTCGGAGACGACGATCTTCAGAGCGATCGTGGAACACGAGCACGATCACATCCTTTATTATACGTACTCGCTTCTTTGATCGACAGCAAGATCGTTCTTCTGCCAGCGCAAGCTTTTTCAGTGAAAAAAATTAATTTACGAAGGTTTCGCTTTTTTTTCGGGAACTTGTTCAACAAATTGAATCTGTTGCTTCTTTCACTTTCGGGTAAGGCGTTTTTGTAAGTGTATATACGTCTGTAAAAATAGAATCAAAAGAATTTAAAGTCAAAGAATAAACTACCGGGATCTAATTCGAATAGTACGTAAATATTAAATTTATTTCTAATTTTTGAAATTAAATGACTCTATTTTAGAGAAACAAGGCCTCAAACTCGAGATTACGATCATATCTAGAACAATTTGTCCAATCAGACATGTGACACGCTTGCAAAGTGAAATTCTGGCGGCTGAGATAAGAACGGCGGACGTACGCGTTGCAAAAGTTTGAAATTGACTCCAGGGACTCTTTCGCGGAAAAGCGAACGTGGAGGTTCGCACGAAAGTCACCGGGGACTTTATTATACGCAGAAATAAGCTGTCGTCTTTATGATCGTGAAATTTAACGAAGCCGGCCGGCTCATTAGCAGCTCGTATAACCGAGCTAAGCGTAGGAAGAAATAGTCCTTTCCGCGACGTCGACATTAATGCGGCGTGACAGAATAATTCGCGACTAAACGCCCGGCCTCGTTAAAAATCCCTAGAGCGCCTCTGCTTCTGCCGCCGTCGCTGGATGCTGGATGCTGGATGCTGGTTGTTGCCTCTATTATAAAGAATCAGTAGTGTATCAACCGGACTATAAAAGAGGCCTGCAACCTACAACGAGCTTCGGGTGCAGCGCGAGAGTTTCTCTTAATTGGTCGCTTTTTATCCGACACTACAAATTGTTCGCGTTGTTGGAATGTAACTGACTAGTCGCTATTCCGCGCCCCGCGCGAATTAGTTGTAGGGTTCTGGATTTTTCTATCGTGGATCTTTTCTGGGGAAATTTTAACTTTTCACACCTACTATAAATATATAATCTATTTTTTAAGAAAGGACAAGACGAACGCGTGCTCCGTGCTCCCATTTACGGTCTTTTTCAATATTATATAATTTATTATATTTTATTTCTCTAATCTTTTAAAATTTATGTTAAACTTTGTGAAAATCTCTTAAAATTTTCAGAAACTTCTTGAGATTCTTTTCAATTCAATGATAACAATTCGAATCCCTTTTATGTCCTTTAAAATCCATTAAGAGAATTAGAAATATCTTCAACTTTCAGGAAACCCTTAAAAATTTTCAAAGTTAATTCAGAAATGAATTAATATGAATTAATTTGAAATAAAATTCATGTTAAAATTCATGAAAATCTCTGAAAATTCCTAGAAATCTTTTGCAATTAAATGACAAACTTTAAAATCTCTTAAAATTCCCAGAAAAATTCTTGAATATTACGGTAACATTTAAGATCTCTTTATATCTTTTATATATTTATATATATATATATTCATATTTTATATATTTATATTATATTATTATATAAAAATATTACATACAAATTTTATCAAATTCCATGAAATCCTTTAAAATTACCACAAAATTATTTAAATATCAGAAAAATCTCTCAAAATCACGTAAAATTATGAGAAATCTCTTAAAATTTCATGAAATATCCTAAAATCCTATTATATTCTACAAAATCGTTTCAATATCCTAAAAATCTTTCGAATTTCGTAAAAATCACTTAGAAATCCTTAAAAATGCACACAAAAATCTTCAAAATCGTTAATCTCTTGAAATTCATGTTAAAATTAGTGAAAATCTCTAAAAATTTCTATCAACCTTTTGAAATTCTTTCACATTTAAAATCTCTTAAAATCATTAGAAATCTTATCAAATTCCATGAAATCCTTTAAAATTTCACAAAATCTTTTAAAAATAAAAAAAATCTCTTGAAACATCCCAGTGGACATGAATCCCCCAAGATGTTCTTAGGACGTCTTAAAAACGTCCTACGTCAGGCCAAATAACGTTCTAAAAACATACAATGTTCCAAAGACGTTTATAGGACGTTTTTGGAACATTTGACGTTTTCAGGAAGTTTTTTAGCCGGACCTAGGGCGTTTTTTTGGACATTCTAAAAACTTCTTTTGAACTTTACGTCCTAAAAACGTCTTTAAATTTCGTGCCCATTGGGACTTTTATCTAAATTATTAGAAATCTCATAAAACTCCATCAAATCCATAAAAAATCCACGATATCTTTTAAAAATCGAAAAGTTTCTTGAAAACCTTTAAAGAATTTATAGCTTTTCGAAAACCCTTAAAAAATGACGAAAGCGTTCGAAATCTTTTTAAATTCTACAAAATCTTTTAAAAATCATAAAAAGCTTTTGAAATTCCTCAATAAAATTCCCTATAAAGTTTTAAATCCCACAAAATACATATTTTAAGTCATAAAAGTACCCTGAAGTCCGATTGAAATCTGATAAAAGATAAAAGTCGTGAAAAATTCTAAAAATGCCCAGAAACTTGTTGAAATTCTTTAAAATTCTACGATAAAGTTTAAAATCCTATTATCTCCCATGAAATCTATAAAAATTCCATAAAATTCCTTCAAAATTCCTATAGATTTTCAATGTATTTTGAATTTATACTCGTGACAAAATTTTAAAAATTATTAACAAAACCAAATTCAAAATTTCAAATTCAATTCACGCGGAATTTACGATTCGGCAACACAGAAAAAGAAAGTTTTAAATTAAGCCCGAAAGGACTAGTATATATATATATATATATATGTATATCAAGGTAGATATGTATGCGGTTATGACCAGTTTAACATTTTATTTCCAAATGCAAAATAATGTTCGTGAATGAGGGAAAGAATACAAGATCGGATGGAAATGAGTAAAAATTATTTAAACACAAATGTTTGGAAAAGGGAGTGAAGAGAATGAATGAAAAAAAGACGGAAGAGAAGTGGAGGAGGTACACGGGTAGAAATTTATCCTTTCAGGTGCTGCAAACTCCTACTAGTAAGCATAACACCAGATGCGGCGCTCGTACTAAATCACAGTCAACACATTTATGAAGGCAGTAAAACCCCCTAACACTGCCGCCGTACGAAAGGAGGCTGTCTTGGTCCCGATATGCCGCGAGGCCGTGTGTGTCACGTATCCCCAAGGAGTCAACATCACGCGAGACGAAAGAAAAAGTAGGCGGAACAGAAGAGTCAATGTATTATTCAGTCTTCTTCACCATCATCCACTCTTTGCACTCTGAATATCCTCCATTCCCTAATTACAAGCCTTTCTTCATTTTTCAGATGCAGAATATTAGTCTGTCTTCCGATTAACATGTTGAGCTTAAAATAAATAAAATGTACGCAGTATCTTTCCATTTCTGATGTGGGATCTCTGTCTCGATGTTTATCACATCGCAAATGTGAAGTTAATGAGTAACTAATTGCCAAGAGAGTGAGTGGGAGTCGTTTTATAGAATGAAGAGACTTAAAAGACCTTAAAGAGCTTTAAAGACCCTTATATTATATGTTTTACGTTTCAATGAGCTGATGATCAATCAAGGAATGAGCTTTCCCACTCTAATTTATGATGAAAGCTTGATTAAAAATGACAATCGCAAATTCAGTTAAAACTCTTGATGATTAAGTCGCTAGCTTTCTAGATACTTTGAGAAGGTTTCTGTCAATCGCGATGGTAAAATTGACTGAAGATAAGGTCGTTATCATCATACACGAGGATCGAGGAGATCGGATGGGATCCGGTGGTAATATTTGCGTTTGCTATCGGGCACTCATCTGCCAACTCGCTTATAAATAATGTCGCTCGGCTTTTGCAATGCTTGCCTGGCTTAAAGAAATATCGTGCATTATGCTTGTTATTGTAATACCATATAGCTTGACTCGATGACCGATAAGCGAAAGAAACCTGAGAATCCTTTTGGCTCTGCTATCGCCTTCGCGGACACGAATCCTATATGAGCCAATGGCCCCGTTCCAGAGAACTGAAATTCTGAGAGGAAAGAGAGAAAAAAGGGATTATAAAAGAATGAAGAAAAAGTCCAAATGAAAAAAAAAACAAACAAACTACGAGTAAAAATAAGAAGAGGGAGATTTTACAAAAGAAATAAAAAGGGAAGAGAGGAAGGGAAAAAAGGGAGAAGGTGGGAAGAAAAAAGAGAACGAAGATATTCTTTTGTGGGAGATGGGTGAGAATGATAGTATTTCCAATAAGGTTCGTTACCATACGAACGTATAAGCCATGGCCGTGTAACGAGGAAGAAACATCAAATTAAATGAATTACGCGCATAATTACGCTGTGATCCTTATCGCACCTCGACAAACGCTCGTAATGTGGGGTTACGCGCAACCCCGAGAGGTACCTTGTATATAGTACAATTGTTTCAAGAAGCAGGTGCAATGTGCAGCCTAAGGCAATTTACGAGTGACTCGAAGCCTTGACTTAAAAAATGCATTTCAGCAGTGCAACGAGAGCGTCGCATTTAAATACGTCAGGGACTTTTTTAAATGTCTAAATAGTAAATATATGTCTAATACTTGTAATCTAGTAATTATTAAAGTTTAATATCAAATATGAAATGTTTAGTCGATATACAATAAAGAAACGAAATTAAAAATTCGTTAATGTTAAATATGAAGCATTCGTTTTTTTGTGCTTCGAAATTCCTTAAAATTCGTTAAAACTTCTTTAAATTCCTAGAAATCACCTGAAAACCTTAAAAATCCAGAAAAATTAGCCTTAAAATCATTAATCTCTTAAAATTCATGTTAAAATTCGTGAAAACCTCTAGAAATGAAAATCATATAGAAATTAAGTTAAATTCAATGAAATCGTTTCATGGAAAACCCTTAAAATTTTACGAAGACCTTTGAAATCCTTGTACATTATACAAAATCTTTTAAAAATCATAAGAAATCTTTAGAAATCCCTGTATAAAATTCCCTGGAAAATTTTGAAATCCTTTAATTCCCATAAAATATTTTTAAAATCATAAAAATTTCTTGAAATCTGCTCAAAGTTGTGAAAACCTCTTAAAATTCTCAGATACTTCTTAAAACTTTTTAAAATTATATGATAACAATTAAAATTCATTTATATCCTTTAAAAAATAATTGACAGTATTAGAAATCTTGTCAAATTCCATTAAAACCATAAAACTTTCACAAAATCTTTTTAAAATCACAAAAATATTTAAATCCCTTGAAATTAATAGAAATCTCATAAAATTTCATAAAATTCGTAAAAATGCCACATAAAGTCTCTTAAAAATCATTAAAATCTCTTGAATTTCCTTAAAATTCCTCGAAATTCCACGATGAGATTTAAAATCCCTCAAAATCCTACAAACTCTTTTAAATCCTTTGATAATTTCACGAAAACCCTCGAAATCGCTTAAAATTCCATAAAATCGATTAAAAATCAGAAAAACCTCTTAAAATTACCAGAAACTCCTTAGAACTCTTAAAATTATATGATATCAATTAAAATTCATTTATATCCTTTAAAATCTTCTAATAGTATTAAAATGCTCGTCAAATTCCATTAAATCCTTCAAAACTTCCATAAAATCTTTTAAAAATAAAAAAATCTCTTGAAATCCCTTGAAACTATTAGAAATCTTATAAAATTTCATAACATCCGTAAAAATGCCACATAAATTATTTTGAAATTCATTATAAAATCTCTTGAATTACCTCAAAATTCGTGGAAATTCCACGAAAAGATTTAAAATCCCTTAAAATCCTATAGAGACTCTTTCAATCTTTTAAAATTTCACAAAAACCCTAGAAATCGCTTAAAATTCGTAAAAATCTCTTAATATTTCCAGGAAATTATTGAAATTCTTTAAAATTCCATAAAATCTATTAAAAATCAAAAAAATCTCTTAAAATTACTAGAAACTCCTTAGAATTCTTCAAAAGTCCACAATAACATTTAAAATCCATTTATATCCTTTAAAATCCACTAATAGTCTTAGAAATCTCGTCCAATTCCATGAAATCCTTATAAACTTCCATAAAATATTTTAAAAAATCAAAAAAAATCTCTTGAAATCCCTTGAAACTATTAGAAATCTCATAAAATTTCAAAAAAACCGTAAAAATGCTACATAAAATCTTTTAAAAATCAGAAAAACCTGTTACAATTCCCAGAAACTCCTTAGAATTCTTTAGAATTCTACAATAACATTTAAAATCCATTTATTATCTTCAAAATCCATTAATAGTATTAGAAAGCTCTTAAAATTCCATTAAATCCTTAAAAACTTCCATAAAATCTTTAAAAATCTCTTGAAATCCTGAAACTATTAGAAATCCCCTCAAATTCCATAAAATCTTGTAGAAATCTCTTAAAATCCCTAAAATCCTTAAAATTACAATAACAAATGACGGGCTTTTCTTAAACTTTATGAGCCAATTTCATCAATCCAATCTTCCTATTATTGACTGACTGAAATAAAAAAAAAAAATTGATTCCTGCGTGAAGCTGAGATTTCGAACGGGACTGGGCCACGACGTGTCGGGTGCGGTTGCGGTTGCAGTTGCAGTTGCAAGTTGCGGGTGCGAGGATCTCGATCCACGAGTCGATAGGATCTACTTGGCTTCAGCCAATTACACCCGCCTGCTCTGTTAAAGCCTTCGGTTTGGATCGAGCAGGGTTAGGCTTGGTTGGCATACGCCGGTCGTTCCTGCATACGTTTCGCGCTCCTCCTGAACCAAGAGGGATCTTATCTACCTACGTTACGTTCGCTCATGTACGTCGTCTACAAAACCTTAGCAGGCTGTCTACTCCTGCCGCAAAAGTGTGTAAACCACCTTATAGCCTACGTAAAAGTGATTTCAGATCTCCTCACGCCACTGTGCCCGAGTCCTATCCTGCCAATATCGTGAGACGGGCTCCTTTACTCGCTACCATCTGGCTACACTTTGAATTTTCGTGCACGGAATACCTATACTCATTCCATGCTAAAGTTCACTTATACTTATCTTTTACCGAAACCCTTCCAATCTGACCACTTAGCATCAAACGCATGCGAAATAGGTAAATTTTCTATTTTTTACCATAGTATGAGTAGATGTACCACATAATTTATTTATTTGTTTTACAAGAACGAACGCGCGCTCCGCGCGCCCATTTACATTATTTTTCAATATTATATAGTTTATTATATTTTATTTCTCTAATCTCTTAAAATGTATGTTAAACTTCGTGAAAATCTCTTAAAATTTTCAGAAACTTCTTGAGATTCTTTTCAATTCAATGATAACAATTCAAATCCCTTTTTATTATCCTTTAAAATCCATTAAAAGTATTAGAAACATCTTTAAATTCCATGAAATCCTTTAAATTTCTCTCAAAATCATTTAAATAGCAGAAAAATCTCTCGAAATCACTTAAAATGATTAGAAATCTCATAAAATTCCTTAAAATTTCAAGATAATATTGCAAATTCCTTAAAACCTCATAAAACTCTTACAAAGCTATTAAAATCCCTTAAAATTTCACGAAATATCCTAAAATCCCGTACAATTCTCCAAAATCTTTTTATATCCGAAAAATCTCTTGAATTTCGTAAAATTTACTTCAAAATCGATAAAGATGCACATTAAAACCTTCAAAATCATTAATCTCTTGAAATCAATATTAAAATTAGTGAAAATCTCTAAAAATTTCTAAAAATCTTTGGAAATTTCTCAATTCTTAAAATCTCTTAAAATCATTAGATATTTCATCAAGTTCCATGAAATTCATTAAAATTCTCACAAAATTATTTAAATACCAGAAAAATCTCTCGAAATCACTTTAAATCATTAGAAATCTCATAAAATTCCTCAAAATTTTAGGATAATATTTCAAATTCCTTAAACCATCATAAAATTCTTACAAAGCCATTAAAATCCCTTAAAATTTCAGGAAATATCCTAAAATCCCATACAATTCTACAAAATCGTTTTAATATCCTAAAAATGTCTTGAATTTAGTAAAAATCACTTAAAAATCGTTAAATATGCACATAAAAATTTTCAAAATCATTAATCTCTTGAAATTCACGTTAAAATTAGTGAAAATCTCTAAAAATCATTAGATATTTCATAAAATTAAATGGAATCTTTAAAAATATTACAAAACCTTTTATAAATTCGAAATATTTTTTGAAAACCCTTAAAATTTAACGAAAACCTTCGTAATCTTTGTAAATTCTACAAAATCTTTTAAAAATCCTAAAAAGCTTGTGAAATATTCCTCAATAAAATTCCCTATAAAGTTTTAAATTCCTTATTTAAATCCTACAAAATACATATTTTAAAAGTCATAAAACTACCTTGAAGTCCGATTTAAATCTGATCAAAGTTGTGAAAAATTCTTAAAATTCCCAGAAACTTGTTAAAATTCTTTAAAATTCTACGATATAACATTTAAAATCCCATTATCTCCCATGAAATCTTTAAAAATTCCATAATTCAAAGTTTCAAATTCAATTCACATAGAATTTACGAGTTGGCAAGTATCGATTGTCGAAAACCATTATCGATACTTACACAGCGAATCAAGAGTGCGGAATAGGCGTTACGATATTTCAACTTCGACTCAATCATCTTTTTAGAATAGAATTATGAAAGTGAGAGTGGGAAATGATATGTAGACCATTATAAAAACCGATTGAAGCAAGTTGGGTAAAAATTCAAATATTTCAATATGAAATTCAATTAGAACGAATCACTTACATATATGAAAGGAGAAACTCGCAATAGGTTGACGTCGCGGAAGCAAATTGCGAATTCGTGAAATATTTCAATCCGTCAATGGAAAGGAAGGCTTGTGAATCTATTTTGCAATACCACTTTCGCTAATCTCTCCTTTATAGGTTGCATAATTTATTTAAGTTGATGTAGAGGAATATTTATCGAGCATATGATGTATACGAGAAATGGTCATCGATTATGCATAAAAATAGAGTAAATGGAATTTATTGAGAGCGATGATTAATATATGTGATGATTTTAACATGTTAGTTGCTAAGTTGCTCATTTGCAAACATCTATCATCTACATATGCGTAATAGAAAACATTACATATTCAGATGTCGGTAGCGCCCACACAGGCAGAAGAAATAACACTCTAGCCGCTCTTTTATTGTCGGGAAAAGAGCTTCTGTGCATTAATGATTAGCCGCTACTGATCACTGACCTCGTACACCTGTCGACTATTCTATAAAATAGTAAGTTGTCTTGATAGTTAATCGCCGGAAAGCATGATATAATCCAAAGGAAGTTGATCTCTTGCACTTTGATATTCAAAGTAGCAGAGGATGATCAAAACTACCTGTTTAGAAAATTACGAAAAATAAACAATAAAAAAGTGTTGTCACGATATATCTCGAAAATCTCGCATACATTGTTGTTGCAAACCTGATTGGTTTTTGAATGACTTGAAGTTGAAAGAAGAAAAACAAACTAATGGTGCAAAAAAATGTCAGGCAAACCTTCGAAATACGTTAAAATTTCTTAAAACTCCCAAAAACCTCTTGAAATAATTTTTTTGTGGAATTTTGAAAAGTTTTGAAAATTTTTTAAAGATTGTATATATTTTAAGGAATTTTAAAGCTTTTCGTTACATTATAAAGAATTTTAAAAGTCTTGTAAGAATTTTCAGTAATTTTAAAAGATTTTAAGAGGTTTTTATGAATTTAAAGGGATTATAATAGATATGTATAATATTTAAAAGATTTAGTGGAATATTAAAGAATTTTAAAAAGCTTGTAAGAATTTAAAAAAATTTTTATTTTTAAAAGTAATTTTAAAGGATTTTAAGAGGATTTGTTAAAATATCCTTAAATTCCTCGTAATTCCAGAACCTCATTTAAAATTCCGAAAAACCCCTTAAAATTCATACAGACCTTTTGAAATCCCTTAAAATTTCACGAAAATTTTAAAACATTTGGAATTCCTTAAAATTGAAAGTGATTACAAGAGATTTGTATAATATTTTTCGAGAGATTTTTCTAATATTTAAACGATTTGATGAGAAGTTTAAAGGATTTCATGGAATTTGAATTGTTATCATTGAATTTAAAAGAATCTCAAGAAGTTTTTGAAAATTTTAAGAGATTTTGACGAAGTTTAACATAGATTTTAAGAGATTAAAAAAATAAGATATAATAAATTATATAATATTGAATAAGAATGTAAATAATATTATAATATTATAAATAATATTATAATATTTTTTTTTATTTTAAGGAAGTTTAGAGAATTCAAAAAATTTTAAGGAATTTTAAAGTTCCTCGTGGAATTTAAAAGAATTTCACAATTTTATAAAGATTTTCTACATTTGATTTTTTAATGACGTGAATTTGTAAGAAATTAAATAAATAATCGTGCGCGTAGCGCACGTGTTGGTCTACTAGTACACAATTAAATATCAATTTGTATATTAAATTAAACATACCTTCTTTTGTTCATTTTTATTAAAACGTCAGTTTGGTTAGGTAATGAGAATGAAACTTAAAAATTTAAAGAGATATTTTCGTCGATCCCTACTGAGCTTTATATTTTTTTCAAGTATTCAATCATTTTTCTTCACCCAGGAGGAAAATTCCAGTCGGTTCTCAAAATGTCTCAGGAAATAAAAGAGACTCTTGCCTATGATTTTTCGTTCAATCTGTTTCTTGTCAAAACATCTTTACCAAATATTGGGAACGTGCAAGGTTGGTAATTGATATTATTTTGATTGAAGGCTGTGAATTAGAAACACTATTTTTTTATTTTGATAGACAGGCAGAATATAGTGAGCTGGATTAATTTCCTGAAGAATAATGGAAAGACGATTGATGAAATGCGATTAAGAAACGATTTTATGTATTATTTGGTAACGAATGTTCAGGACGGTTCTTTAAAATCACCTTTTGATAAGCCACCACCAAAAAAGCCGATAATGTCAATTGCTTTTCTTATGGTATAATAAAAAAAATAACATCTATAAATAAATAATAAATAAAACTTAAAATTGAAATAAAATTGTTTATTCAGCCAGATGCGACAGAAAAATTTCACGAGGAGAGTAAGGCAAGTGGTTCGAGTTCAAAAATGGGACGTGGAAAAAAATCCGAAATTTTTCGCAGATCTCCAGACGGAGGGGAATTTTTAATTACTCAACCAATTCCAGACGTTGGTGCATTCTGCTACCTAGCAGTCGTCACGAAGAAGAAAAAACCATAATATTCAACATTCCTGGAATCCAAAATATTTTTAAAAAAAGATTGTACTTTTTATTTTTATGATAATCGACGTAACACGGTTTAATTTTTACGGAGTGAAGATTGACTGGCCGCACGGCACCGATTGTGACGTGAAACCGCCGGTTTTACGATTCATTAAAATACCATTTCTTATGCAGCGTAGCTAATTACCCGGTAAAAAAATATCGCGGCAACTCCCTCTAGTCTTTTCTTCTTTTCCATCCTCTAGTCTTTTCTCCTTCTCCATCTTCCTTTTTTCTCGCGAGTTTTATCGACTTTCCTCTTTTATCTTCATTCTCTTCGTCATTACATAAATTTAAGTATTAGTGATTTATTTTTCATATCAACAAATTGTTCCTTATTCAGCATCAGGCAAAGTGAAATAGCAAATTAACCTTTTCAACTTTAATTTCCACACATTTTAAATAACAAAGTATGAGAATGGAAGCTGGAGAGGAGGTCATCTTGAATGAAGTCCAGTTTATGAATTATTATCTTCTGTTTTCGATTCGCGTTAGCATCTTTCGTTATGCTTTCCTGGATATAGTATTAGTAAGCCGGACCGGGACATAACTTGCAAATTTGAGGGAGTCTTTGGATGCGAGATTTTATATGGGGTACTACATATGAGGTCGGCGGTCCTGAGAATGGTGGTGGTATATGGACCTCGTATAACCATATCTCATTTCATACCTGAAGAGGCAGTAAGTAAAAGACGAGAAGACGAGAAGACGAGAAGACCACGTCGAACTCGATGCGTGGCAGATTCGGTTCTCCAATCTCTCTCTTTCTCTCTCTCTCTCTCTTTCTCTCTTTTCTCTTTACTTCAGTCGCGGCCGCCGCTGAAGCATCTGCGCATCGAACTGTCCGTGCAAATTTCAATTTTAACTGCTAATCTGCCAGCTAATAGCCCCCCTCCCATCAACCACCCCTCGCCTCCTTCTGCTTATTTCGATCTGAACTTCAAGCTTTAAACAGTGGCATTTCAAATAATTTATCTGCATTGTATCTCACCTGCCAATTTACAATCCTCGGATCATGCGGCTTCTTTTTTCACATCGACATTTAAAGAATGCAAGGAGTGCAAAGCAGGGGTTATTCAACGGAAATTTCACAATTCACAATTGAAACTGGACTACAGAAACGTGAAATCCCAGGGAGGTGGAGATTACAACCGCTTAAGAAAGGCTTTCACAAAAATGTCTGAAGTCGATCATAAAAATATAGATTCTTTCAACGATGTCGTGAACAGCGGGTAGCGAGGCGAAACTCTGCAGGGATAATTACACGTTTTGCAGAATTTCAATTCACTAAACGTCGTTTTTCGATAATGGGCACGGAAATGTCGATCTAGATCAACCGTTAGAGTTTAGATTGATTCCAGTTTGCAGTTTCAATAAACGTTTGCAGGTGCTACAGTTAACTACAATGAAATCACTCGAAAATTCTTTATACGTGTTTGTTAGAATATTTGACGTGTCAGAAAACATCTCTTGAAACGATGAAGATTTTTATATAAAATTATTATATGAATTAAAGATATTTTTGGAACAATTTACAAAATCTATGAAGCAGTGAATTTACGTCAATGACCTCTCTTCATTCGACAAACTATTCGTTAAGTCATTTGACATTCTTGCAAACATGTTCCTTGAAGCTCGCTCTATAAAATCAAGATTAATATTCCTCTTTATGAAATACGTTGCTCTCTTGCTACCATTCGAAACTCGCCTACAACGTCAGTTACTCTTTTTCGCTTATACTCTTCTCTCATTGGCCGCTCCACCGATGATTTATTGCAATATTTTGACGTAGAATATATATAGGAAAGATGAATTGACCAGCGTCTCTTTATGGCTCAAAGTTCGCCACCCTCTTGTGCATCCACAGTTGCTATACGAGATCATAAACTACAACCAAACTTCTTAAACGATTACCCTGGATGATTTTTTCTTAATTTTGTTATTAATCATCTTTCCTAAAAAGATGATTTTATTCTTATTTTAAGAACAAGAACGAACGCGCGCTCCGCGCGCGTATTTACGTTCTTATTCGATATTATATAATTTATTATATCTTATTTTTTTAATCTCTTAAAATCTATGTTAAACTTCGTCAAAATCTCTTGAAATTTTCAGAAACTTCTTGAGATTCTTTTAAATTCAATGATAACAATTCAAATTCCATGAAATCCTTTAAACTTCTCATAAAATCGTTTAAATATTAGAAAAATCTCTCGAAATCACTTAAAATTATTAGAAATCTCATAAAACTTCATCAAATTCTTACAAACCTTTTAAAGTCCATTCAAATTTCACGAAATATCCTAAAATCCCATACAATTCTACAAAATTGTTTTAATATCCTAAAAATCTCTTCAATTTCTTAAAAATCACTTAAAAATCGTTAAAAATGCACATAAAAACCTTCAAAATTATTAATCTCTGGAAATCTATGTTAAAATTAGTAAAAATCTCTAAAAATAGAAATTATTAGAGATTTTTACAATGAAATTCTTACAAATTCCAGAGAAATTTTCAAACTCATAAATCTTCTGAAATCCATATTAAAATTCATGAAAATCTCTAAAAATTCCTAATAACCTTTTGAAATTCCATGACAAAAATTTTTAAATTTCTTCAAATTCCCAAAAAAATTCTTAAAATTTTACGGTAAAATTTAAAATATATTTATATCTTTTATATCCCTTATAAATATTACATAGAAGTCTTATCAAATTCCATGAAATCCTTTAAAATTCTCACAAAATCATTTAAATATCAGAAAAATCTCTCAAAATCACTTAAAATTATTAGAAATCTCGTAAAATTTCTTAAAATTTCTGGATAATATTTCAAATTCCTTAAAACCTCATAAAACTCTTATAAAGATTTTAAAATCCCTTAAAATTTCACAAAATATTTTAAAATCCCATAAAAT
>UCOK01019877.1:170-15704 GCA_900474325.1 Synergus umbraculus
ATATATAATGGTAAATTGGCGACCCTGCGAAACAGCTGACAGGTCCAGTAACTATTCAAGTAACTAGCACATGTGTGCATAGCGAGATTCGGAAAATTTTTCTGAGTGAGTGACGCACCCTTGGAGTGAAGTTTTGTGCCTTTTTTGCTCGGACAGGGACTTGGCAAAATGTAAGTACTGTTTACCCGCACCCCTCAACCCGCGTCTCCTCACTTGTAAAAATTCACTTTTTAGCCAAACAAATTTCTTTTTGCAGAAAATAAGCAGATAGCCCCTGTCGTACAACCAAAAGATTGTCGATAAAAAAAACGACACTTCAAACACATCATTTTTGCGACCTCAAACACCGCGTATTGGTAAGATGTGGACACAATGGCGGATTTTAAGGCATTCCACAGATTTTGCTATTTTTCTGTGTTTGTTTACATGTTTTCGTGAAATGCTGCAACAGGCTTAACCTTCAAAACAAAACTTTAAATTCTGATTTACCGAAATCTTCGGAAAACAGTGCTCGACTTCGTAGTTCGGTGAGAGGGACAGAAAATAGGACATAAACAGTGATTACCTATATATATTGAGGACGCCATTTTGGCTCAACGCCGCATCTACTGTAATAATATCTTTGGTGTGGGTCAGACAGCCCAAAATCTCAGAGGGTCGAAAGGTTGTGCGGAAGGAGGGGGATAGCGATGCCGAGCAGTATGCCGACTCGGGTGTTGCACCTAATGGTATTCCACTAGGCGGGGTGCTGAGTGCTAATGGTATTCCACTAGGTCAGCTTCTTCGCGAGGCGGTATTCCGCACCCAATTTATCTGACGATTTCTCGTCGCACACGCCTTTTTATACTCTAAGGGCCTAAATGGGTCGCGTGGTGAGGGCAAAACCCTTTTGGCGGGAGATGCGCGGAAAACATTTTCACGGTATCCGCGCTTGTCCGAGTTCCCGTCACGCGGTATTCGCCGTGTGAGTAGAAATTATCTTCGCCGCGCTGTAGTCAGACCTAAGTCTGAGTATTTTGAAGCGAAGATTCTTTCTACTTTTCCCTGAATTATTCTATTTTCGTTTTAGTTCTTATTTTCTAACTTATATTTATTTAAATTTATTTCCGAGATAGCAATGTGTTTGGATTTTTGCGCCTGGGCGTATATCACATTTATTCCATTATTGACAAATTTAAATGATTTTAGTAATATAAATGCATTGTATAATTGTTACTAAAGGTAGGGATTAATTTTTTCTTATAATAAATATGAAAAGGATCAAACAATAAAAGATTACTGCGATAGTTTTTATTGAAATTCAAATCATTCGCGCCAAAACTATCGCCGAGTGAGGTCAGCACTGTATCAATTCGCAGCTGTCTATCTATTAATCTATTATCATCTATTATTTTCTGGTCGTCCTGTCAAAATATCTGTCATTATAGGCGCATCTTTATTCATCTCCATCGCTTCATATATTCGTCTTATCAAAAAACTGCTGAATCTCGACCTGTTCTACACCTTTTCTTTCCAAAGTCTGCTACCAAAAATCGATCAACTTGCCCTTCTCTCCCTTCAAACCCCCAATACCAAATCCTAGTGAAAAGTTGACAGAATTAGACAGGCGCGGAAAAAGGGTCTCAAGACAGTGGGTGTCGGGAGCCACCCGACACATTAAAACTAAATAAAAACAAGAAAAAACCAGGAATTCAAATCCCAAAAAGCTGCGTTTAGTGTAGAATTGTATTATCCGTCTAATAATTTGTACACCCACGCATATTGTAAGTAGGTATATACTCGAATTACTCTCTGAGTGTTCTGACACCCAGAACCCCGTGCTAGTCGCGCCCCTGGAATTCGAGTTTCTCGACATTAAAGTTTTTCAAATTCCATCAGCCTTAAGGGATTTAAAATTACAAATTACACCATATTTATTGCATATTTTTTTAATTTATCACAGTGTAATTTCCACATTCTCATAGTAATTGCATTTTTTGAGGATATTCATTTTGTGGAGGTCCCCAGCTTGTAGGGGCCCCTGGGCCAGTGCTCTCAAACGAGGCGGCCTGCGCGCGCAGCATGTGTTAGCTTATTCCTGCTGGAGAAATTTTGCAATTGACTGTAATCTGGCGCGCGATTCAAAATCGAATTAAATGGACCAATGGAAGAATTTCTCCAGCGTAAGCCAAAACAATGCTCGCGCAGGCTGCCCCGTTTGAGAGTACTACCCTGGGCACGTGCCCCATGTGCCCTTATGTAAATCCGCCACTGAGTGCGCGCTTCTACGACCTCATATAACTCCACCAATACTTTCCATCACATATTCGTTTTGGTATTTTTTTTCCAAGAAAAACATCAAGCTTTCTTTCGAGCCTAATTGAAAAAAAAAACATTAAATAATGCCGCATTTGGAAAAAAACTCAAAAATATTTTTAACTAGGGGTGCCATTGTGAGTACATTCTCATCACACTTCGCGCGCTTGCATTCGCTTACCAACTTTCATCGCTGCTACATACTTCTATTTAAATTAATTTATTTTCAAATGAAGAAGAAAACTAATTTACTTAAAGTTCTATCTATTTAAACCTTCTTTAAAAATATAAAATTCAAATTTTTAACCAAATAACGCGAGATTCAGATAAAATTATAAAAAAATAATTATTTGTCTTAAAAACATATACAAATTCTCCCTTAACCATTTTTTAATATGATGAGCATTTTTCTTTGCAATCTTAAAAAAAATCTACAGACTAACAAACAGACAGACAGACAGACAGATACATTGATAAAAACATATTTTTCATGTTCAATGGATCACAAAACTTAGATTTTTAACAAAAAAATTTTTTTCTGTGGTAGAATTTTACACAAACCTAATACTTTCTCTGATGATAATGTAAAAACCATATAGATGATTTCCTCTTTTGCATATTTTCTGATTATTTTATTATTTCGCACTTCGCACTCGGCTATTTTAAAGAATATTTTTTAAGGTCATGGTTACTTGCCATATGAGCCAATTTAAATAACCCCGTTTTTTTCCCTCAATTTTTACTTTATCAAAAAAATAATAGTGGACATCCGTTAAGAATGCGAACACGGACGGATGTTCACTATTATTTTTTTGAAAAAGTAAAAATTGTGGAAAAAAACGGGTTTATTTAAATTGGCTCATATGGTAAGTAACACATGCCCTTAAGATTAAAAAGAAAACTACTCATCCTGTCAAAAAACGATTAATTGAGAATTTTTAGATCATTTTAAGATCAACACTTATGTTACGATAATGTTCTCTGTATCTCGCGTTATGTTGCTAAAAATTTGAATTTTTGATATTTCAAGAAAATAAAAAAAATAGTTATTTAAATCATGTAATGTGTTAAAAAAGATATAGTTTTTATACTTTGACTCTTTTACATTTTAGGAACAATAATTAGCAAAAAAAAACCTTCAAGATAATTGCATCAATCGATAGATAATACACGGTTTTATAGTAAAATTTTTCTCCTGAATTTTTAAAACAAATATTTGCCTGTAAAATAAATTGTTGAAAATTGCACATTTTCAAACGAGATTCAAACGCGCCAAAATCATGGCGCGCAGCCAGTGCTCTCAAAGTTGACTCCCTGCGCGCGCAGCGTGTGATGGCTTCCGACTGGAGAAATTCTGCCATTGGCTGTAATGTGGCGTGTGATTCAAAATCGAAATAAATCAGCCAATAGCAGAATTTCTCCAGTGGGAAGCCAACACACGCTGCACGCGCAGGGAGCCAACTTTGAGAGCACTGCGCGCAGCTAGCAGAAGGCCTGTGACGACACGTTCATAAAATTCGGATACTTGAACATACGATTTGATAGACTCGCAAGTTTAAATAGATTGTTTTTACTAATTTATGGTATAATGAGCGAAAAAAAATACAGGTAGCAACAAAACAAACTTTAAAAGGCTATATAATACAATTTAAGTACGTGTATTTTATATAAAAAATACGTTGGCCGTATGAACTCTAAAGAAACATTTTAAGTTTTTATGACCGTGAGGTCACTGTCTTTGTGAATTATGGCTGTGAAATGTGACGTCAGAGACCATATGGTGGGTGGCAGACTGTAAGGAAGGTTAGTCTTGCTTCCAAAAACAAATAATCAATACTATAACAGTTAAATAGTAAAGTTAATTGTTATATCATCGATTATTTATGTTTTTGTGTTTATCACGGTCGTATACACAGGTCCAGAATCTCTGGTGGTGGGCAGGGGCGGCGCAGCCCATTTTTTCCATGTATGGATTTACGATATAACATCGGTGTAGGGGGGGGGGGGGGCCAACCGAAATTTTTTCTTTTCTTTTTGTTTTCCTTTGTCCATCATTTCTAGATATAAATTCCAGACAGTTTTTCATGTATGGAATTTCCATACATGAAAATTTCCATGTATGGATTTATCCATGGCATCCATACTGTCTGCGTCGTCCCTGGTGGTGGGAGGTGACTCGCGTTTTGAACAGGATTAGAGCTTCGAAAAGTGGCCACCAAGTAATCAAGTATAGAGCGTAATGATCGAAAAGTGTATGGTTTCTTTACATGCGTCAACACGTAACCTCTTTCAGTTTCTGTTAAAATTGTTCAAATATATCAAAAAATAGATTAGAAAAAATCCTGATGCATTTTTTAACGGAAATAAATAAATCTAATAACAGAATAAATGTATAAGCCGTGATGTATACGACCGTGATTAGAACACACTTTTAGGTTAGTAAACAAACCATATACTTTTCGATCATCACGCTCTACTCTTGTGGCCACTTTTGGAAGCTCAAATCTTGTTCAAAACGCGAGTCATCACTCATATGCCCCCACCACCAGAGATTCTGGACCTGTGTATACGACCGTGGGGTTTATCAACACAAATCAAACGTCCAAATAACCTACAAATTTATGATATTTTATTTTATATTACAAAATGAAAAATATGTCAAGGGACAAGTAGGTACTCAAAATAAGCGAAAATGAATTGTTCACTTATAAAATATAGCATTTTTATATAAAAATAGCATTTTTGGCATTTTAGGAAGCAAGACTAACCTTCCTTACAGTCTGCCTCCCACCATATAGCCTATGACGTCACATTGCACAGCCTAATCAGCAAGGTTGTGCACGTAATAATGGACAAAATGGCCGGCGTCGTTGAATACACCAGGTAAAATTATTGAATTACGCCGATATTTTCCTCTAATCAAAAATCGAAACACCAAGTCCCCTAAGTTTGAGCCTGCTTTCCCTTCAGGACTTGAAAAAACTTTTAAAAAGTCCTTCCTGTGACCTCAAAAAGTCGACGAAATTTTCCCTGCAGGTTAGAGTGTACTCTCAAATTTCACTATTTTTTCGACATTCCTGCAACGCCCTTAAAGGTCAAAAAAATTGTTTTAAATTATAAACGTTTTATACATAACATGCAGATTGTACTATAAAAAACGCAGCCCGTTTTAGAAAAGTTTTTTGTATCTAATTATGTTATTGACACTGTTATATGTAGATATCTCACGTTATTTAGCTAAAAATTTGAAATTTGCAAATTTTTCAAGAAAACTCAAAAAGTGGTTATACCAGTCTTGTAAGGTGTTCAAAAAGGAACATTTTTTATCTCTTAACTTTTTTTCATAGCGCGTGTTATTTAGCTTAAAATTTTAATTTTTTTTATTTCTTTTGAATTTTTGAAATGTTATAAATCTGACAAATTTTTGTTTTATCGAAAAAAGTCATTATGATAAATTTTTCGACTATTTAAGTATGTACTACGAATATCCTTAAACAGAATATGTAAATTAAAAAAAGAAAAATTAGTTTTCAAACATTTTTTCGATGATCCAAATTTTTTAATTTTTATCCAAAATGGCTGGCTAACGAAGTTGACCTTCATTTTAGGACACTAAATGAGTATACCAAAGACCAATCAAATTGGTCGATTCTTTCGAAAGTTATCGTGCTCACAAACTAAAATCTACAGATAGACAGACAGGCAGACAGACAGATACATTGGTAAAAACATGGTTTTTGGATTCATCGAGTCACAAAACGTGGACATTTAACAAAAAATGGGGAGGGGGGGGGTCAAATTTTACACAAAATTAATACATTCTCTGATTTTTGGCAATTCGTATTCGTTAAGACATGGAAAAGATTTTTATTTAATTTATACCGAAACCTTTTTTTCATTCATACCTAAACTTTTTTTTTCATAACAAAATTTTTTTTTGCACAAATCGCTTCTTAAACACATCTAGAATGTGTATGTGAAAGGATTTTTGGCAATTCGGATTCGTTAAGAACTGGAAAAGATTTTTATTTCATTCATACCCAAACTTTCAAACGCGTTTTTCTCAAAACATCATTTTTCACAACGGTCATCACGATATCTCAATAACTAATTGACCGATTTGGCTCAAATTTGTATGGTATACTCAGGACATCTATAGTTTCAGTGTGAACCAGAATGATTGTGATATCTATATTAATTTTGCTTCCTTATAGGGGAAGCTTTGTTTTCGATACATTTTCTAATATTTAATTTAAAAAATAGCAGAAAAAATATGATGAAAATCGTGTTTTTATGTTTGATAGTTGACAAAAAAAAATATTCAAAATTTTCACTCAATTCTGATTCACACTATAGTCACAGATCCGTGCCTGACACATTTAATTGAAAAATAAAAAAGTTATGGTTACTTGTAATTTGTCAAAACTTAATTTTCGACTATAATATCACAAATAATCAAAATTTCAGGCTGATGTAAAGAAAATAAATTTTTTTGTGTTGACACGATTCAGAGGTGACCTAATATTAAAGGGTAACACCACTCTAGTGGCAGAAAAATAAGCCTAATTTTGACAATTTATTTTGGGAGTATGGGAAAAGGAATAAGAATTTCTTTTTAGAGGGTTCATTTAACACATATTGAAGTATGAAAAAAAATTTTTTATTATTTTTTTCATATAAAATCTCCGGCAAAGTGTTTTTGGAAAGGTGCTCCACGGGCGGACAAATTTCTAGAAAAATGTGGACGTTGAGACAAAAGCCCAAAGTTTTTTTTTGAACTATATACAGTTAACTAGAGAAGTACGTAGGATTTTTTTTTATATCAATTTTTGTAGAAGTGGTTCACTTTTGAAAAAAAATATGAATTTTTTCCAAAAAAGAGCAGTAAATTGTTTATAAAAAATGCAATTAACATCAAATCAAAAAACGGCCAAGTACTTCTTTAGAGAATCTATTTGTAAAGCTACTGTAAAAATTAGAAGTCGAACCATGCATTGGTGTTAATTCAATCGGTCCGCCCAGTTTGAAAAAAGCAGTTTCGAGAAAAACGCGTTTGGGGTCTCTGATTACGAATCCGGTGTCAAAAATTTCATAAACAAAATGGCGCATCCAACATAGCGAATGAGTATGCTAAATAAAAACTCCGAGGTGCTTCGGCAAAATTGAAAATTAAATACCTATGTAAAATTTTTTTTTCACTATGGGACCAAGTAGTTATTGTTTTTAAGACTCTAAAGTACTGTTTAAGCTAAAAAAAAATAAATCCATTCTTTGAAATTCCTAAAGTGGTGTTATCCCTTAAGGCTGTTGCAGGAAAGTCGAAAAAATGATGAAATTTGAGAGTACACTCTAACCTGCAGGGCAAATTTCATCGACTTTTTGAGGCCACAGGAAGGACTTTTTAAAAATTTTTTCAAGTCTTGAAGGGAAAGCAGTCTCAAACTTAGGGAACTTGATGTGTCCTTCCTGTGTAGGGTGACCAGACGTCCTGATTAATCAGGACATGTCCTGATTTGAGGTCCTGAAAAAGATATCCTGACTGATTTTTATTTTGTCCTGATTTTCTGGAAGCTGGCCTTCGACAATTTTTTTTTCTCTCGACAATCGGTTTCCCAAAAGTGCCAAGTGGTGGTCGTAATTTCGTACAGATGGCGCAAAATTCTGAGATTCAATATAATGACGTCGAAAAAACTGTGACGTACCTCTTTTCGAAAAACGTTTTGATCGACGGCTCTAAACTTTTTGATCAGTTTATTATCTTAAAAAAGTTCTTGAAGGAAAAAAAATCGATGTCTCAGAATTTTTCTTAAACACCTGCGACGCAATGATGTGTTCATTTTTTAAGGCTAATCCAAATATCAGTGCCTACTCAGAACTACTGAAAATTGCTCAATTCTTCTTCGCAATTCCAGCGCATAATGCGAATTACGAAAGAGTTTTCTCCCTCATTTCCAGACAATGGACTGATAAGAGATATAGGTTTTCTGTCGAATCCATCCCGGTAAGAAGCAGTTTAATGCGTTTAAATGCGCACACATGTGAAGGCATTAAACTACCTACTTGATAATGCCGTTGCAAAAAATTTAGTTAATGCCTTTTAATGCGGTTGAACGGTTTTCCAGCTTCAATGTCATACAATGCGTTTTAAAAAACAAAGTAGAAAATAGGTTCAATGCCATTTAATGCGGTTCAAGGCCATTCAATGCGGTTCAATGCCATTTAATGCGCATTTGATGGTATTTTGGTCAAAAATGCAATTAGTACGCATTTAAAGACATTGAAATGTTAATGCCATTCTATGCGTACCAATCAACTCCTACTCACCGGGATTCGACACATCACAGCAGTTCAATTTAATTTGAAAGATTACTCCTGTTTAGAATTCAAGGAATTTCTTTCTCAGCTAGAAAATCTCCTGATTTTTCCCTCGACCCATCTGGTCACCCTATTCCTGTGGCCTCAAAAAGTTGACGAAATTTGCCCTGCAGGTTGGAGTATTCTACAGATTTCTTGACCCTCCTGCAACAGCCTTAATACATTTGATTATAATTAACTAATTCTTCTTCTATGAGGAAGCAACGTGCTCGCATTGAATGAACACAAAAGTTGATACAACTTCACAAGTCTCAAGTCAGACTCAAAAGAGTTTCAAGATTTTCAAGTAAATGCTTCCTCATAGAGGAAGCTTTGTACTGCTGACAAAATCCAGTTTCCTAAAAAATGTTTTTTTTTAACATATTTCAAGGGCAATATATCTAATATAATGATCTGAAAAACTTTCCGGATATATTTTTGTGTATGTGTGTGTGTTTGTGCGTCACGATCCAGCAATTTCTTGAAAACGCGTAGAGATAAATTGATGATATTTTGCATAGTTATTCCACTATATACCTAGTTGAATTTCTTATAAGGGTTTCACAAAGTATTCAATTTTAAAAGTTTTATGTATTTTTATAATTTTCGTAAAATTCATTTTTCCACTATAACTTCTCAAATATTGAAAATTTAAAGCTGATGTGAGGAAAATAAAGATTGCTTTCATCGAGATGAACCAATTGACCTATATGATTAATGCATTTTATTAAAAAATAAGGGTGTTATAGATAATTGTACTTTTTAATATTAATTTCCCGAATATAACTTCTCAAATAATAAAAGTTTAAAGCTGGTTTAAGGGAAATGAAGATTCCTTATGTCCAGAAGAAACGATTGACCTGTAGGATTCATTCATTTCATTAAAAAATAAGAAAGTTATGCTTTATTGTAATTTTAGAAAATAAATCATTCCAATATAACTTCTCAAATAATCAAAATTATCAAAATTTAAAGTTGGTATAAGGGAAAATTAAGAAAGTTATGCTTTATTGTAATTTTCGAAAATGAATTTTTTGAATGTAACTTCTCAAATAATCAAAATTTAATGCTGATGTAAAGAGTACTTAATGCTTCCTCCATGAGAAAGCAAATAATGTTTGCTTACAGGAAGCAAAGTGCTCATTGAATGAGTAAAAAAGTTGATACAACTTGACAGCTAGTTTTAAAATATGAAGATTTTTCTTTCAAATTATTCTTTAAAATCTGTTAAATCTCGGAAAATTTTTTGAAATTCTTTGAAAACTTTCGAATTTCTTAAACTAATTAAAAATATTATTACATATTCGTTAATTTCTGACAATTAAAAAACATCTTGTTGAACTTACTTCATATCCATGAAATTGTATACATATGTAATCACTTCGAGACTTAAAGTCTATATAATCAGTTTTTATGATATCAACTTGAAGATGATTGATTTTATTTCAGGACCAGTAGTCGCTGGTGTAGTGGGATTGACAATGCCGAGGTATTGTCTTTTTGGCGATACCGTTAATACTGCTTCCAGAATGGAATCAAATGGAGAGCCCCTTAGAATTCATATAAGTGCCCAGTGCAAAGATGCACTAGATAAAGTCGGTGGTTATATCGTCGAAGAACGTGGTTTAGTACAAATGAAAGGAAAAGGAGAAGTTAAGACTTACTGGCTTGTTGGAGCTACTGAAAAAGCTATTCAAAAGAGAGAGGTAATCTATTCATTGTGTATTAAGGTTGTATGTAACAAAATCGAGGTCTGGTAGAATTTTTTAAAAAACGAGCTATATTTAAATAGAATAATGATTTATATGTTAAATTAGTTTCTAATTTTTTGACCTTACGTTGCGGAGATAATTAATGTCAAAGTTGAAAGCATAGGCACACTCCACATTTTCATTTTTTGTAATTAAATACTCTGGTAGAGAATTTTTTAAAATGTCAGTATTTATACTGCTTCAAAGTACAAATTTTGAAAAAAAAAATCAAATTTATTCACCACGTACTTTAATAAATAATCTAATAAAATACATTGAAAATTTAGTAAGTGTCAAATGGTTAACCGTAACCGTATCGCGATTTGGCAACACTGTTCTCTCTCTCTAGCTTATTTGCTATAGTTACTCGATATTTCATGTTTTTGGCAATTTTTTGCTATTTTCCACTGATTTTATATTGACGGTAGAAGATTTTCTTTTTCTCGATCGACGGCGCCCGACGGAACCCCACTATTTTACGGGGATGCATTTGAATTCAACCTTAATAAATAAAATACATACTTTCTTTTTTCGAATTTTTTTCTCTGAAGATAAAAAATGTATATTTTTTTTTTACAAATTTATCGTTGACATCTATGAAATCTTTCCAGGTTGATATCAACGACCTCCCGCCCCTCTTCTGCAGACCCAGGCGGAGTCCAAAGTTAAATGCTGACTCTCGCCAAGCTTCATTGCTGGGAGGATTAGGAGCCGGAAGCAGAAGACAATCCAGCGTCCCGAGGCCAACTCCTGAAGATTCCGCATCACAATGTGGTGGCTCAAGTCCGCTGCCTCGTCACCTCCTAGTTCGAAAACTCGACCGATCTCCTCTCTTTCTTCTGGAGGGCTCTTCAAAAACGACCCTGGATAATCTCACAATCAAAGAAGAAGCTGAGAACCGAGCAGCCAATATCAAACTTGTACTGGACGATCTCTACCTCGACAACTCCTGCGTGAAGAAAAATCCCCGGGTTCTCTCCACCATTGCGTCCTCTTCTTTAACGAGTGAATATCCTTCACTCATTCGAGAATATCGCTCCCTTGATCCCCTCCCCTCAGAAATCTACAATAAACAGTTCGAGTCTCCTCAACTTTGTTGGAAAGATACCAAGAAGAGCTTTAGATCGATGGAGAATTGTGGCAAGTGGACAAGGACAAATTCAAGGACAAATCTTACAGACAAAGTGCTAAATAACAATTACCCCAACGGTAATGTGATAATTGTGCCTCGTGCCGAAAAGTCTACGAACGAAGCCGAAGTTCCACTTCTGGGCGAAAACAACGGATGCGTTGGAGAAGCTGTCCAAGTCAAACGATGGCATTCTCTCGATCAAGTCGTCCCTACACCGAGTTCAGAAAATGTGCCTATTAAAAAATCCTCCGCCAGGAATTCTATAAAAAGCTGGTTAGTCAATCTATTTAATGGCAACGGATTGAGAAATAGTGATGCATCACTTAGACGTGGTGTCATCACCAGGTATGACATCCAGCCCGAGAGGGAAAGCATCGTTTGACGTTTGTTCAGTTTATTTTTTACTTTTTCAACTGAAAGATGCATCTCCAGCACCCATGTAGAAAAAAGTTTCCAAGTTTAGACATTGTTCGCCATGTTCAGGGTGTTTAAATCCAAATTCCTTATTTCACTCGATAGAGAACGGAAATAAATATCTTTTCGTTCTTTATAGGTACTCATTTTTTAAATTTAATTATGGACAAAGAGCGAAAAAATCTGTAATTTTAATATTTTTTCTTTGAGTAAAATGAAAAGATTTAATTTTTAAGTTAATTTTGAACCTTGTTTTATGCAAAAAGTATTGAAATTAAGCATTCTTTCGCTCTATAAACACACTTCTGTTCCTAAACAAAATACATTTACAGAGCAAAAAGATGTTTACTTTTAATATCCGTTAAGGGCATGCTCTGCCCCGTGGTTTGTGAAAAGTTTTTTTTCGAAGTCACCACGGCCAAACAAAATGATATATCGCTTTCAAACTTTGGGATATGGGAAATGAGACACTAAATTGCGTTTTAAAATTTAATTTGAGTAGTAATTTTAAAACGCAATTTAGTGTCTCATTTCCCATATCTCAAAGTTTGAAAGCGATATATCATTTCGTTTGACCGTGGTGACTTCGAAAAAAATTTTTCAAAAACCACGGGGCAGAGCATGCCCTTAAGTAAAATGAGGAAATGGAGTTTTATGCGAAAAGTATTGAAATTAAGCATTCTTTCGCTCTATAGGCATACTTCTATTCTTAAGGGGTTAACGCACTTGTAATTTTTAAAAACCGATTTTATTTTAATTGCATTGTCGGAATGTACATATATTTGAATATATTCGCAGAATATAATTTTTTTTAAACTTACAAGTGCATATAACCCCTTAAACAAAATACATCTACAGAGCAAAAAGATATTTACTTTTAATATCCGTTAAGTAAAATGAGGAAATGGAGTTTTGAGGCTACAACTTGGATCCTTAACATTCAAATTCCTCATTTTACTATCCACCGAATAAAAGAATTAGATACGATTTTGCACTGTAGACGAACTTTTTTGCAGAATAGAAGTTTGCTTATAGAGACAAAAAGACGTTGGCTTTTAATACATTTTTGGTTAAAAAAAAAGAGTGATAAATCTAATCTCAAAATTCCGTTTCTTCACTTTACACAAAAAAAGAGTATCAAGACTAAAAAGTTTTTTATTCTGTATCCACAATTCTATTTAAAAAATGCGTGTCACTACAGAAAGAAATAATATCTAATTGTAACATTTGTCAAGCATAATGAGGAAATCAAATTTTAAGATTAGAAATTACGATACAACACTCTTCCGATTCAATATTCACGTGTTAGAGTTTCTGGTACTTTAAAAAATCTTGTGATGCGGGAAATTAAATTAAATTAAATCAATTGAATTCCATTGAATTTAATCAATTCAACGGAATTCAAATCGATTCAAGATAAATTCATTAAATTCGAATCCAGGTTTAATTAAATTTATACTATTTCAACTTAGTTATCTTAATTTACTTTAAACGACTTGAATTTAATAGAATTTTCTAGTTTTTATTGGAAATTACTAAAAGTTCAATTACATTTACTTGATTTTAATTTATAATCAATACATCTTAGTTGACTTGAATTTAATAGAATTTTGTCATTTTTATTGGAATTCAGTAAATTCAGTTCACTTGAATTGAGTTCATTAAATTCTATTGATTTATAAATATAGTTTAATTTAATTTTCTTGAATTAATTTGAATTAATACAAGAGTATTAATTTAGTGAAGTTCACTTGAATTTATTAAAATTAACTCCTATTGGTTAATTTCAGGGAGTTGGATACAAGTTCTATTCTCGATTTTTTCCTCGGCTTACGTAAAAAATATTATAATTCAGTATTTTATCCCTCTGTAAATATAAAGCTCTTGATTTTTTAGGCAAAAAGTATTGAAATTATATATTTCTTTTTAAAAATTAAGGCTGTTGGAGCAACGTACAAAATGTCATTTTTTTACTTTAGATTTTAAGACCGTAAAAAATACACAGTTTTAGGTACCTTTTGGCAGGGAAGTGTTTTTCGATGTGAAAAATGTGGCTTAGTATCGGGTTTTCGATAAAACTAATTTGTTTGGCTAAAATGGAAAAGTTTCGGCTAGGATTAGGTTTTAGGTTAGGTTAGCCGAAATTTTTATGTTTTAGCCAAACAAATTAGTTTTATCGAAAAACAGATACTAAGCCCTATTTTTCACATCGAAAAACACTTCCCTGCGAAAAGGTACCTAAAACCGTGTATTTTTTGCGGTCTTAAAATCTAAAGTAAAAAAATGACATTTCGTCCGTTGCACTAACAGCCTTAATAACGTTACAGAGCAAAACAAATATTTTATTTTAAGGGCGTTGGATAATCGGGACTTGTAACTTTTTTCGGGTGCCCCCCATTTTCATTACGGCCCTGTCCTCTGAAACGCATGAAAAAAGATATGGGGAGTTTGAAAGACACAACTTGAATATTTTTTTTATAGACACAACACAGACTGTAAACCAAAAAAACGCGATGTAAAAAATTTTTGACGGAAATAAACTTTATTATTACGACGCGAATTTTACGATCCGATGCGGAAAAAGAGAGGAATATACTTATAAAATTTTCACCAACTAGACGATGTAAGATGACAGGTTATGAGTTAGGGGGGTAGGGGAAGTCGATGTAGCAGAAGGAAGAAATGCCGAGAAAAAGAGAAGGCGAGTGTGGACACACAACTAGAATGTTTTTTTAGAGACACAACAGAGACAGCCTTGTGAACGCGCTACTAAATCGACTTACCCTACCCTCCTATCTCATAACCTGTCATCTTACATCGTCTAGTTGGCGAAAATTTTATAAGTATATTCCTCTCTTTTTCCGCATCGGGTCGTGAAATTCGCGTAATGACAGGGCCGTAATGAAAATGGGAGGCACCCGAAAAAAGTTGCAAGTCCCGATTATCCAACTCCCTTAATATTTGTTAAGTAAAATGAAAGAATGGAATTTTGAGAATCCAACACCCTTATTTTTATAAGTAGAATTCTCTTGTATTAACTTTAATATTATAGTAAATTTCTCTTTAATAAATTGTATTCTGAATATTCAACTCAGTTTCGCTTCATTCTTGTTAATTTCACTAACATCAGTTCAAGTAAATCAAATAAAATTTATTAATTTTTTGAGGCAATATTATTTTTCTTTCTTAGAATTTAGAAATGTTAAATTTTAAATTGCCGACTGAGGTTTTTCATACCAATCATCACAGATAGAAAATTTTCCGTACAATGCATCTAGGAGCGTATCAGTTATTATTTATAGAAATAGGTACACACTACACAGAATTGTATAAAGTTAGAAAATTTCTAAGAATTTACAAATTTAGATATTTAGAATTTACAAATTGAATGGACAAAATCGATGTGGTCTTCAGATAGAAATATTTTTTTAATGATTTTTACAAATGCTTACGTATTGTAAGAAGAGAACAATTAAATTATTGATTGAGAAACGACTTGAAATTGATAAATGATGAAATTTTCGATTCTGGGTCGGTTTTCGAGATTGCAATACATAGCTATATATATATTTAATATATATATATATA